>JAODFZ020037506.1:0-10952 GCA_027574845.2 Deinopsis erosa
ATTTCCCTTATTAATTCGGCGATATCTACGTGTATAGGATGACATTAACTTTGAGTAGATGATTATATATTAGATATCGACATTTCTCTCATATTTTGTTAATAAGAGCCCGGTTACACACTTGCCCCGTTTGCGCTCTTATCCCACTTCACCTTAAGTATAAATTTTGTACATTTATTTA
Source organism: Deinopsis erosa (assembly GCA_027574845.2). Classification (NCBI taxonomy): domain Eukaryota; kingdom Metazoa; phylum Arthropoda; class Insecta; order Coleoptera; family Staphylinidae; genus Deinopsis; species Deinopsis erosa. The sequence continues at coordinate 182 of JAODFZ020037506.1, forward strand.
TACATTTATATTATTTCTTGTTGTAAAAACAATTTAATTGCTATATAAAATAAAACTGAAAGCTTTTGTATAGGGCTTCGTCAAATCTTAATCCTGCACTGCATATACATACATAAATATTTCTATATAAAAATATGCGTACAGTATTAAATACTTTATGCATAGAAATGATTTATTAAGGCCTTAAATGATATGTTTATGAAGTATTCGAATAGAAAACGCATTCATGTGATTTCATTACAATCAGCCTCCAGCCTCAGTCACAATTCACTCACATCACAACGATACGATATATGTTATAATCTATTATATGATATTAGAAGCAATCTCATAGAATCGATCTAAATTATCCCACTTGTAGCTGCTTCATGAATTTCATGTATAGAATACTAGAGGAGATTAATGTGCGCTAGCTGCTGCTGCACTAGAGAAAGATTCAATTAAATGCGCGCGCTAAAGTTTATCAGCCAACATATATGCATATGAAATACAATAACCGCTGTTATACAGCAAGCATCTTAGCATCTAACAAAGATGCACAATATCCTTTTACGAGTCGCGTGTCCAATTGAATTACCATAGAATGCTAATGGAACTGCTGTTATTTGGAAAGACCACCACGAAAAAAAGAATAAAACAAACAAAAAACAGACCGAATTGAAGAGTTCTCATAATTCTTGTGACACATTGTTAGAGCGGAATTCCTTCGTGATATATACCACCTGTGGATGAGCTACCCTTGCTTACCGATCTTATATGCCTGGCAGGGGGTAAGATTATTCTCGCCACGGTGACAAATGGAATTTGTAACGAGATTACTTTAGCGAATCGTTCCACATTAAATAAATAATCATCGCCACCACATTCGAGACATCCGCTTTATACTTATATGTTTTATAGAGAGAAAAAAAATATTATGCTCAATTATCCACCTTCTTCTTCTTCAACAAAAACACGCTACAACAAATTAAGCGATAGCAATCAACGCGCTTATTTGATGTTGTGCATTTCATCATCACAACAAATATTTAATTATCAATTAATTGTTCTATTATTATTCGATGAATGAATCGTCTCTCTCTTAACGTAATTAATAGCAAATCGTATTGATTAATGTAAACATTATATTGTCAGTTGAAGAACATGTATGATGTGATGATGATGACTGTAATCATCTTTTGTCTCTCCATACAATTAAATTCGCTAATTAAAAGATCCAATTTGCAACGCAGTTTTTAGAAATATGCAGTTGTTTTGTAATTAAGTTTTCTTCATTTTAATTTTTAGCTTTACCATTGATGCAACAGCATGCAACATATTAAGTAACTCCTCTTTGATTAACAATTGTCTATTATTTTTCTATTCTCTACGCTTGAATCTAATTGCTGTTAAATAGATAGATAACGTTTATTAAATTATAGTTGTGACTAGGCAGTGCATATAAGTAAACAAAATTTTTCTCTTTTAATGAATTATTGATTAATTGTCAATTACATGTTTCATTATTGTGTTTGTTCGCAGGAGTGTGTACTAATGCAACAGCGCCATCTGTGAGCAGTATCAATCGTATTCTACGAAATCGCGCTGCTGAAAGGGCAGCGGCTGAATTTGCGCGAGCTGCTGGTTACGGCTTGTATCATCCTCATCCTTATGCAGCTGCAGCGGCTGCCTTTCCCTGGCATTCGCCGCTATGGCCAAACGGACCGCTCGGCCTACAACCGCCAGGATCAGCAGGAGCGTCTGTAATGGCAGGGTCGCCAGGTTCGTCTGCTTCCCCACATCCGGAACATAGACTGTTAAATTCGCCGCAAGGCCATAATGATAGTAAAGACGATTCGAGTCTTGATGGATCTGAGCAGCCGAAATTTAGAAGAAATCGTACGACGTTCAGTCCGGATCAATTAGAGGAATTAGAAAAGGAATTTGAGAAGAGCCATTATCCTTGCGTCTCCACACGCGAACGTTTAGCATCAAAAACATCACTTTCTGAAGCTCGGGTGCAGGTGAGTCTTAATTTGCAAATCATTTCTCTAATAAACGTAGGACTAATCGGTGTATGTTAACCAGGTTTGGTTTTCCAACAGACGTGCCAAATGGAGACGTCATCAGCGTATGAATCTACTGAAACGTTCATCGCCCGGTCCGCAAGGAAGCAACTCGTCAATATATGGCGGCCGATTGACCCCATCGCCACATTACAACACAAATTCCACCCCTGGCTCGCCGCTTACAAGTCATCGCACCCAACCGCCAACGGCCTCGTCACTTTTATTACAAATGGGGGGCGAAAATAGCGCTTTCAAAGCGTTCGGACCGAACATCAGCGATATACGTCGTCTCGGTGGCTATATGACAGATTCCGATGAAGAAATCAACGTTAATGATGAATCGGACACTGAGGATGTACGACCGTCAAGATCATCAAGTCCAGTTGAAGTTGTTGATTCACCTAAAGTCGAGCCTCCCACTTGCCAACCACTTCAACTCACAATGCATGATCGTGATTGAAATACCCATACTTGAAACCAGTGCGTGCTGTTAATATCCTTTACCAAAGCAGGAACAATGTTGTGTTTTGTTTTTTTTTTTTATTTAAGTTATTCTCTTGTAAATAGTTATTTATACAATGTGTGTCAGCGACTGTGAATCGGCTGGCCGACCTGAACAAATTCATGTTCCTTTTCATTATATAAAAAAACATAATTTTAGAATCTTTCTCCTTTGTCTTAATTAATTAAATACATTGTAGATAAAATTTCTTCATCGTTTTTTTTATTTTTTATGTTTATAAGCACCATTTGTTGCAGCACATTTATTCATAATATAAACAACCACAGAATTTAATCAAAACAATCAATCAAAACACATTTTTAAATATATTTCAAACTATTGCTTCTCTAACTGTGGTATAAAACTCATTGTAAATAAATAATATCTTTCCTTTTTCTAAATAAAACATTTAAATCTAATTAAACATTTCATTATTTATTTAAAAAATGTAAAATGCGAATAAATTGCAAGAAACACCTAAGCATTTTAATCTTTAGATTAAAAATTTTCCGAGAAGTTCTTCAATGATGTAAATAAATTAAAGGAACAAAAAAATAATTTTCATGCAATTTAATAGATTTCATAACAATTTCATGTCTGATCTAATTGACCATTTATAAAGCGTTAAAATTCATAGAAATTTCGCTAATTAAACGTAATTATCAACGATTGCAAAATAATTTAAATAAATTATTCTTAATTACTAGAATATGTAAGCACTTCTTACTTAATTAACTAGTTAACTCTATTCCTCTATTATAGATTAAATTTCATCTGTGTCTAATTCGAGTTTTGAAAGTTTAATAAAAGTTGGAATGCTTGCGCGCGAGCACTTTTGTTACCATTCAGCGTCGAGTTAATTGAAATTTTTTGAATGTTATTAATAAAACAAATTTGTTTGAATAGAGTTTTTTAGTTGGCTGTGCCTTGTTATAAAATTCAATTTTGAATCGTGAAGTAGGAAAAAAAAATAGATATATTGGAACATTTAACGGCAAATATAATCGATTTATTGAAGCTTTCTTTTTTAGTGCGTGGAAAATTCAATGATAAAAGGATTTAGGAGACAACATAAAAATGCAATAAAGTTGATTTCTACATAGAATAGTGTGTTAACACAGTATAAGGTGTGCCTAAATTGATGGTAGCTTTGAATTTATGAGGTGCACAGATACTTGTAGGACGATAACGTCTACACAACAACAATTTTACAAGAAACACATAAACAAGCCTGGAATGCTGGCACTGTTTGTAAAATCGATCGATATATTTTTCACTTTATACCAATATACACAGAAACTATATAAAATATAACTTTCTTCCTTCCATTCAGTTCAATCTACTTGCTGCTTTTTCAGCTATTAATTAAATAAAATGAATAATATGTAAAAGAGACACAGTTGCACAAGAATGAAAAATCTCAATGAAAACCTTTATCTTAATGAGCTCCAGCATCAGTTTCATTTTAATAGTGTAACCACTTTAGAAGATACATTTTATTAGTAATTTTATTTTATAGGTAATTGCCTATTTTTATATTCCAAACTTTAACAAATTAATTTAGTTTTAAATGTTTGAGTTTTATTGCATTAAGTTGTATAACGTGTCGCCTCTGATGCTCTTTCTTCCTAATAAAGATACAGCCACAAATGGTAACATTTTATTGACAATATAATTCGTTCCTTTTTATATTTGATTTGTGTATATTAAAAAGAAACAAATTTAACTATTTTAATATTTATTTATGTTCATCGATGGTGTTTTTTTATGTTTTATAACGGATTACACGATCATCGTAAAATAAACTATTCATTCATTCCAAATCCGATTATAATGTTGATGAATTAATATTATGAAAAAAATGCTTAAATTCTTCTTTTAATGTAGGTACATAATTTGATATAGTTCATTATAATAATTTACACATATTAATAAAATGTATGTTTGAGTTATTTTATAAATTACATAATTTGATTATTTTCGTAAATTTTATGCTATGGCGAATAACAAAAACGTAAGTTACAATTATTTTTGGCAAACGCATTGTCTGTATCTCCTTATATAATAATTTTGCATAAATAATTAAACAATATCAAAATTTTATAGTCATTTCTGCAAATAACTGTAATTTAGTAAATAAATTTAAGACCGCAACAATAACAATTGCCTTTTTCATTTAATTTAATAGGTAACCATGTAACACACCTACGAAATAAATTAGAATATTTTATAGGCAATTTTAATTTATAGTATTGTAAAGTTAATTAATTATCCTTGTTTATTTATAAATCTTTATAATAATAATTGAACATATCGTGGTAGGCTATTAATTCAACAAAATTTTATTGTAAATTGAATAGTTCGAAGAAACAATTAACTTTTAATTGAATTAATAATTAATTTTTGTGTTTTATGTAAATGATGTTTGAAATAAAATGTTGATAAATGAATAAGAAAGGATGCAACAAGCAAATTTGATTTGAAATTCATTGTCGTTGTGCTTTAACCACGCAATGGTCGTTGTTGTTGACTAATTTGGATTCGCAGTTGCAGCACCTTTTGCTCTGATTGAGACACTATGGTAATATATTATCCTGATAAAGGACATAATCCCGCTTAACAGAAGACATGCTGTGTTCACACTCATGTTACATTTACATAACCGGATAGTTTACTTTGCTCACATTTTATTAACTCAACAACAAACAAATAAATAAACAACAACAAAAAATCATTTTACTAAATTTTATGAAATAATTAGATAAATTGATAGAAATGTTGAATTGGAATTTAACGATTAATGATTATCGAATGTAACTAAATAAATCATTCAGTTATCTGTATAAAAAGCATCTTAATTAGATTAAGTTTTAATTATTTAACTTTTCTTTCTTTAATTATTTCTGCAAAACTGTATAAGAATTGTGTATAATTGGGAGTTTTAAACGCCCACAATGATCGTCGTTGTCTGTCTTGAAAATTAAGACATTAAAATCGTTAAGCACGTTCACAAAACCAAATCACTTAATTGAAATCTACTTTAAGATTACCAAAACGAAAACGAGAAAAAAGTTTTAGTTTTGTTTATTTTCAAACTCGTCGCAGCCATAAAAACAAATAAAAATTTTCAATTTTAATTAAGGAATAAAACACATTTTAGTTACAAGAAAACTGAAACTATTTTCTACAAAAAATTATAAATGTCATTTGGAAGAAGAGTTTAATTAGCAAACAAGTAAATTAAGCTTTTATATGAGAGAATACGACATGAATGAATACATACATACGTAATCGATTTGATATAATAATAAAATATTTAATGGGAATTTTCATTCATTAATTAAAGAAATATAGAAACGGATTTCATTAAAATTTTGCTTGCATTCCATTTACTAGTTGAATTGACATACTCGACATGCGAACAAAACTGAAAAACATTTTTCTTGTAATTTTAAAACTGATAACAAAAATGTGTTTGTTTTGTAAATTTAACAAGAATATAAAATAAATGAACCGGTTAATCAATAAACCAAAGGTGCCAAGTTTTCTATAAATGTTTAATCTTTGGTTTATTACTGGTTTAGTTGATGAGCTGTATCGCTTCGATTCGAGGAGAGAAACTGTTTTTTCTCCCAATGTGAATTGAGTGGGTTACTCGCTTGATCGACTGTTGTAGTCCGTTTGTTAGTAATTAAAGAAAAGGCAACAATAAAACGCGTCGAAAAACCTTTTCGACGATAAGGCAGGATTGATTTAGAGCGGTCATATTCGGTAGTGATTAGGTAACACGTTTCGGAGCGACATCCAACACTTAAAAAATAAGATATCGAAATCGAACTATTTTATAACCTATAAGATGAGTTTTTTATGTGTGCAAGCACCACCACCTTCAAGTCATCTTATTACATGCAATTATCATTAATGTTCCATTTCTCTTTCACTAAATTTATGATAAAACACTCTGATTTTTATTATGCTTTAAGCAACTTTATTACATTTTTTTTCTATCATATAAAATTTGACATTAAAATTACAAACATCTAACTGTAGTTCATTCAAATTAAAACATCTGTTCAATTAACTATGAACACGCATTAAATTTTACATTTTTCTACCTTAAATCGCTTTAAGGTGTTAAATATTTTCTAAAGATTTCAATAAACGATAAAAAAGATTATCAATGTGAGAAATTTTATCGAATGTTTTAAGTAATACTAAAGTAAATCGTGAAAGTAAATTGCATTAAATGATAAAAATAATTTTATTTGTATAAATAAATAAAGATGCTTTAATGCTCAGATTTAAATTTAAATTCATGTAAATGTGTATTAGATATGCAGATGTGGATGAGCGTCAACAAACCTGCACAATTCACTTAAAAACCTAATTGCCTACACAACAACTACACCTTATTAATTCGATTACGTTTTTATATGAAAATATTTTCAGTATTTTTTCACTGATCAGCGATAAGAGAATAAAAATCAATGAAACACAAACTGGATCTGTCAGAATAATTACCTTGGCATTCAATTTTAGAAAACACCCAAACTAATAAAAAGCATTTTCTGTTTTTCTGTAGCAATTTATATAAAACGAGATATTATCGCATAAAAATTTATCAACTATTCTCATCATCATTATCATTATGGCAATTTTATTTCGATGTGGTGTTCGTGTTTCAGATTTTATTTACAAACCAATTTTTTATTTATAAATTAAAGCATTCCGATGTATCATCAGTGAACTATCCAGAAGCCATTCCGTTCGTTGTTTTCTTTTATTTTTTCTATAATAAAATGTAAAACGTAATATAATATGTGGGTAGCTGCTCAATTCTAAACCTGCAACCGTCACTCTTCGTTTCAGGTGAAGCTTTCAGACGCACACTGACGTATATATTGAAATTTAACACTTCATATTTTTTTGGTTAATATTATTCTATTAAAAAGATGATATTACATTGATTAACTTGCAAATTTCAAGACAATTATTGTATATCTAATTATGAATTCGTCTGTGTTTTTTTTTTATTTAGTTGGTGGAAACTATTCGTGACCAATGGCCATCGCGTGCCGCTTTCAATAATTCCTCAATAATTTTTTACTAGGTCATCGAAGACACAACAATAATCTAATATCATATGATAAAAAAGAGCAGCTTCCCCAATTATCTAAAATTATATATTTTGATGTTTCTTAAGTTGAAAAAAATATATTCGATTCATCTTTTTTTCTATATTTATAACGTGAATAATTTATTATAGGTTATAGATTCGATTCAGACGATTTGAATCAGACTACTAAACACATGAATATATAGAGAATACATTTTGGTCTACTTTGTGTGAATGTGTACACTCCAATAAAAAATTTAATTCTAGGCAAATCAACGAGTTTAATTATTGGCCATTTCTATAATGTAGAGATTGTTTTAAAATATGTATGCAAAAAGCCTTTGAGTGCGGTCAGTGTTTTTAATAGAATACCCATTGGCAAAATGCAAATATGAAATCCGATTTCTTCCTCGTTTGACAAGACGAACAAGAAATGAGGCTACACTTCTGTGCACTTCACAAATTTGACAGCTTAAAGGAATTCCAGTAGCCTATAATCAAGTCAAAAGTCACCGCTGGGCTCAACATTTATTAACATCAGAATTCCTTTTCTGCTTTTTTTTTTAGATATACAAGTTCGCATATACATATTTTATTAAACATATTCAAAATGTTGCTTTCTTTATACATACCACAAAAAAAAATCCAATTTCTATTCAAATTTAATTAATTAAAATGTTAAATTTTAGAAAATTTTCCATTTGTATGTATTTGTAACAAATTTTGTGTTAATTAAAACAAATTAAATTATATGTATTAAAATTGTAATAAAATTAATTCTATTATTGAATCGATGGAAAGAGATATTGATTAAATAAAAGGTGTTAGTAATAAATCAGAGGTTGAATGCAGTGGGATTTGAAATTAATATGAAATGTCGCGCGAGAGGAAAAAAAAAAGAAATGTATAGAAAATATGGTTTGTGCGCAAGCACACGTTCAAAGAAACCGCGTTACTTTAATTATCAAATTACACAGCCATGATCACCGTATTAATTAGTTAGACTTCTGTGTGTGGGCTTGAAAGACTTGGCACGCCCTCTATGAGCAACACTACACATAATTAAGATTTATATATTTTCCCTTTTAATTTCTCTTATTGCGTTATTCAATTCATTACAAAACGCTTCTAATATCAATTACATTCCAATCGTTCATAAATTTCAAGTTTTTCTTTTCTCACACACATACACACACATGCACACACATACACAGACATTTAACAAATATTAATTAATTTTCTATAAAACCATTTCGCTTCTTAAATGTAATTAAATCGAACGAAATTCATATCTAATCTTTAAATCTATGATACAGCAAATGAATGATATATTGGTAATAATCGATGGCTTTTAAACTGCCTCTTCATTACTAATCACTTTTAATAAGCAACAGTAGCATATAAAATAAATTTCTTTTATGAAACGCAGAAAAAATGTTATCTTGAACTAAATAAAGAAAAACGTAATTAAATCTGTTGGATAAATAATCAACGTAGAAGCAAGATGAAAAAAAATAAAATAAAAGAAAATATGTTTTGAATGGCTACATATTTTCAATACCATTCTTTTAATAATTGATCGATGATAATTACAATCACTCAATTAATATACTTTCTGGTATGTTTTTTTCGTGTACGAGAAAGGAATAAGAAATGCTAAAAACGTGCTTATAATGCGACTGAAAATGACCAAGAAATTATTCCAAGCTATTGTTGCACTTTTTCCATCATCATAATTGACTGCCACTATAATTAATTATTAATTCATTTGTAAATTGTTTGAATTCTCATTTCGTTTTGTGTAAATTTTATTTCTTAATCAACTACAGCCGTACTAATTACATTGCAATCTATAATTATAAACAAGTTATTAACAGTATATGAAAGAGATGAAAAAAAGATTTTTGCAATTCTATTAAAGATGAAAAAAAGAAGAAAAAAAAAAGAAAAATGTTCATCATCGTCAATTAAATGGTTTGTCTATGATCTTTCAAACAATCAATTCGTTTTTTAGTATTCAACGCTTATAATTGCATTCTTTTGCAAAGCTCATAAACATAATCACTTTTTTTTCGTCAATATTATTGAGTGGCCGTAACAAAAGCAGAACCCTCCTTTAACGGTACCCTGTAAACAACTAATTTGACGCCTATGGTGTGTAGCCTCATAAGCAATCACCTGTCTAGTTACACTTTTGATTAATTTTCAATCAATTGTTATAGATGATTAATTATCGCATCAGACTACTGGAAGAGCAACCACCTCAAAGTTATTAACACGCATATTTACACCTCACATCCTTCTCCACATACACAAAACATACTAATTTTTTAAACATTTTTCTCTCTTTCTTATACATACATACATACATATATGCACTCAGTATACATATACAACAACGTTAAAATAGTTATACTTGATTAACGTAACCTTCAATATCTTAATGATATGATCAATAATGATTGACGATGATTTACATGCTACTTCTTTTTATAGAATATAAAAATGATTATTTCACTAATTACATCATTACTTAACCAAAATTTCGTTTCAGATTTATTGTAACAATAATAATGTATAATAATCAAGAAAATTATACAAACATTTAAATTGGAATTACGTTTTTATGACAATAAAAGCGCATTGCCAGCAAAATACAAGTATTAAAAGCGCTAGAAGCAGTTTTTTGATACTAAATTTTAAAAAATTTCTGGAGTTTTGAATAACTTCTGGAATATGAGATAAGAAAGAGCAAAAAAAAACTTCCACATTTAATTAAAAACATTGAAAAAATATTAAATATAAATAGTATAAATACGGTAGTTTAAAAAGTATAAAAAAGACCAACTCAGCTTTTAGTTAATTTTGTTTAATTAATTAATTTTATATATAAATTGTCATTATTGTAAATCAAAGTGGGCATATCCCGGCCAATTTTCATCCTTGGCTACAATATAAATCACATTACGTTTGCAGATTATAAATTTTTATACTACCTCCGTTCCAGAATAGCTGTCACATTTGATGCATAAATTTTGTTCCAGAATACTTGTCACATTTGATCAAATTTTTGTAGCTATAGCTTCAACTGTGTCAGACCGATGC
>JAODFZ020037586.1:0-18375 GCA_027574845.2 Deinopsis erosa
CAAACCTTTCATCATATGTGAATAGTATTCTTGTAAAAACATTATTTTAATATGTAGCCTCGAATATTTGAAACTTTTTATATGAAACATGACAAATTCTCATATCAACATAAATTTTGGACAAGCTCAGTGACGCAGTATCAAGCTCCTATTTCTGTCTATAGAGTCCCGGGTTCGCATCCCGCCGCTCGGTTTAATTACCATAGGAATTTATATATTGATTAAAAGTTAACTACTCCTATAAAATTTAGTTAATAATAGTCTATTTGGTCTATGATTCAAATTTTACCTTGACTAGTTTTATTTACTCATTCGTGCAATCGTTTGTAGTTAATCAAAAATAAATGTAGCACAAAAGAAATGTTTGTAATGAATCATTATGCACACATCAAAGCACAAAATGAATTTTATTTTTTCTTATAAAATTGAAGTTTTTTCATGCGCAAAAAATAATAAGATATTTATAGAAAACATTAAAAAAGTTAATTTTAATACGTTTTTGGTTGATGCACTTTTACTTTTCTTTTTTAATCTAAGAAAAATCTCCGGTGCAAGGAAAGCAAAAGCAAATTCTCCATAAAAATTATCGCGCCACGGAGAGGAATTATATCCGGTCGTAGATCAATTTTAACGCTAGAAAATTGTTCTTTAAAAAACCATTTTAAAAACATTTTTTATGCCATTAAAAGGAATTTTTCATTTTTCACAAAACATTGCGAAATTAATGCGCTATTTTTCTCTCCCCGATTGTAGATGAAAAATAAGGCAAAATTTATTTCTCATAATTTTTTATATAAGTAATATAAATACGAATTCTAATCCCAAATGAGTACAGGAAACCACAGATCGATTTGATTGCTTTATCAATTTACATTAAATATTAAAAACCCTTTTAATAATCCAAAATTCAAATTGAAATTTGGCGCCGGATTCTAAATCATAAATGCCACTGTTTAATTGGAATAATCAAGATTTAAATCATTATTTGGATAGGTACAAGCTTAAAGACAATACGTAAATTACATTTTAGCTTTTAAATTAATTAAAATTTTTAATAAATTATAAAGCGGTAAATGATTTATTAAAATTGCATCCACATAACGAACTCACATTCAAAATCCAATTTGTTATATAAAATCATGTAAATTTCATATTTTTTTATGAATTTCAAATTGATTTTATTTATAATTTAGGTAACTGGAGTGCACCATCTGCTCTTTCTGTTGTTTTTACATCGAATCGAATAATTTATATGTAAAAGGTATTAAAATATATAAAATTGGAGTTGTTTTTTGTGAAAATATCTTTATTTAATATTCAGGCTGAAGATGCTTAGATTTTTTAAAATTTTCATATAAAAATATTTTCAGTATAAACATAAATATTATTTTAATTACATCGCGAAAGCAATGACATAATTTAAATTCCAGAAATATTTAATTTCAATGGATATTTATTTTCATTCTTCAGAAAGTAATTACTTGATTGATTTTTATAGTAAAATAATAGAAAAGAAAATCGTTATATTCTTCAGCACAATTAAATGTAATTTCCTTAAAGTAGATTCAAAAATCTTGAAAGATAATTCTTTTCTATATAATAAAAAATTGGATAATCCCAGATTTATATGGTTTTTCGTCCATCATCTTACTTTACAATATTCTTATCACATTTCAAAGAAGTTTTATTCAACTTTACAAAACAATAAATTAAATCTTCTAAAAAATTAATGCATTCTCATAAAAATATGTCGGGACATTCTTATGCTAAACCTACAGCACATTGAGAAAATGTAATCTAAATTTATATTTCTTTATTTAAAGCAGCAGGAGCAAAAGAAACGCACGCAATCATGTACATTTCATTAATAATTTTCTCATTTTACTAACATGTTTTTCCTTAACGTATTACTTACTTAATAAAGTAAAATAAAAGAAATGTTGTTGCAAGTGCATGTTTTTGATTAATAAATCATTTGTTTAATTGCCACACAGTTTCTTTAATATTAATCAAAAGCATTTTATGCAAAATCAGTGTGTTCAAACCGATAACCTTTTCCTTCTATTATTACCTTTTTTTTTTCTTTCTCTCCTCCCTCCATATAGTACGTGCTAAAGGAAAATAATTTTAACTCAATTTCATTTTCAATACTTGCAGGATTTCTCAACGCCAATACAGATCCATATCTAAAATCTCCAGCGAATTATGGACTGATGGACCAGATAGCAGCACTTCATTGGATTCAGGAAAATATTGCATTTTTCGGAGGTGATCCAACAAATGTGACAGTTGTAGGGCATGGTACAGGTGCTGCATGCGTAAATTTCTTACTGACATCGAGCGCTGTACCGGAAGGTAAATATCCATTCTTGCAAATAATAAAGAATTACACGTTTTCGTATTGATTCCCGTTTATTTCCGGCCAATAAGTCAATTACAGAGACGGACAAAGCCAGTTGGCACGGCGTCAAGACACCCAATAGTTTGATAAATGACCGTCAGATAGTATTCTCGATTTAGTAGTTTAAATAGAGGATACAAAACTTAGGCGGAATAAGATCATGTATAGGCTTCGAAACGCTTTACAATACAATTTATGGGCGAAAACCTTCTTTTTACATGATAATATAACCGCAAAAATAGAAGTCTAAAAAATTTATATAACGAATGAAATATTGTTGTATTCATGAAGCGTAATAAAACTGATATAATAACATAAAGCAACAAAATACAAAGGAGAAAGAAAAAATTATTCAATCCAAAGTTAATTTAAACATGAAACGTATCGAAACTGAAAAGGCGTGAAATTATCTTGTTTGAGATGAGATAATTGACAAACAGCTGCTGGAAAATTGGTAGGAAAGTTGCATTCAAAATAATTTCCGTACGTTTTTCTTTTGTTACACAAATTCTACGTCTTTAATTATTTTATTATACTCCGAAATTGACTCATATTTTTTTATGTACTTGCTACGAAGCCACTTGGCTCTATACAGATCTTCTGACCATTACTGATTACACAGAAATCAGTCCCTTCTTTATATGTCCAATTCCCACTGATGTGTAATAATGTAGTAGTCCTGGAATCATCTTAATATATCTATTTCCTACCCTTTTCAAAAAGGAAGGACTTTTGCCAATAGCAAATTGATAGATGATTTTTTTACATTTCTTGCTTATTACCATATACGCATATTAAAAAAGTTCAATTTTTTTCTAATTTAGATGCATTTTGATTTAATAAATGTTGTTGCCGATAGGTAGTTATTGCAGGACTGACTAGGCAATTTCATATTTGCAACGTAAACAAATCTGATGGAAACTAAACTAATAACGATATTTCCAAAAAAATGCACAACGCAAATAAAATGATAAAAGCAAAACAATCTGATACAACTTTCAATTTTAGTTTTAACCTAAATGGTTAAATACAAATTGAAACTTTGTATCGATGAAATATCATAAGTTTGCAATATTATAACGATGAATCCATAAAACTAATTTCGCATAAAACGTTTCGATAGAACTCGTAAATTGACATTAATCTGGATTGAAGAAATTTTCCAGCTACATAGTTGTTCCATGGAAACATATATTGCATAATTCTTTTCCTTGGAATACAGAAAATAGGTGTTTTTTAATACTCAGGTCTATATATAAAATTCTTCAATACTTCTTTTATGTAATGATCCTCATTAAGAAACATTTATTCTTTTCACATTTTCCTTCAACAATAAAGCAAGAGAATAGAGTGTATATATAAAAAATGGAGTCATTGTCCTTTCCTTTTTGTGTATGTGTATAATTATACTACAATTTTTTTTATTTCATTTTTAATGGTTTTATCTTTTGTTAGAGGCATTGTTAAGTCAACGATAATTAAAATAAATTCATAGATATTATGTAAATGAGTGTATAGAATATGAATGTAAATAATAAAAAATGTTGTTGCGATATTGATATTGGACTTAACTTTCAAAATGTGGAAGGATTCAGGATTTGAATATTCACATGCTCTGTTGCATTTAATTTGCATATAACATACATGCTCCTCTTGTTGAAGAACTTTTCCTGCATATAAACGTTTCATTTTTGCATTATCATTTCGACCATTATAAGGCTTGAATATAAAACAAAACAATAATTTTGTTTTCTTCTTTTTTGCCTACTCTGCCAAGTAATAAAAAAGATCCGCAAATTACAACACGCATTAAGAGGCAATAAAATTATTAATTTCTTTTTTAGGTGTTTTGTTTCATCGAGCTATATTAATGTCTGGATCAGCATTATCCCCATGGGCTCTGGTCCAGGAACCATCAAGATATGCGGCACAAGTAGCTATCCATGCCAACTGCTCGCCAGAATTGCCACATCCACATTTACTCAAGTGCCTGAGAGAAAAGACTCTTGAAGTGCTTATGTCTACACCTGTTATTGCACCAGAATTTGCTTTTGCGTTTGGTCCAAGTGTTGATGGAGTCGTAATAGATACCGGAGAACCTTCAGGTAAAAATTTGCATTTTCTTTTTTTTTTCCTCTTAATTAAACATAATGAATTCATTACAATTCCGTTTCGTTTAAAGGTGATAGTTCACATTATAATGAGTTTGATGTTGGAAGTGGTAAACCGGCTAAAGTAGAACCACAGAATACAATTAATTTATTAAATACAGTACTGTTACGTAAATCAGTAGTTGCAAAATTATCTCGCTACGATTTGATGCTTGGGGTGGTAAAGGCTGAAGCATACTTTGCGTTTAATGGTGAAGATGTTCAGTATGGAATAGAGGCGGATAGGAGATCAAAGATTCTACGAACGTTTGTCAGGAATACGTACAGCTATCACCTGTCTGAGATCCTTGCTACCATTGTTAATGAGTACACGGATTGGGAGAGACCGGTTCAGCATCCTATTAATATAAGAGATGAGACATTGGAAGCGTTGTCTGATGCACAATTTGTGGCACCGGTCGTCCACACTGCCGATTTACATTCAGCCGAACATAGAAATTCGTTTCTATACGTCTTCGATTACCAAACCAAATTCGGTGACTATCCTCAGGTGAGCGATAATTTCAATCCAAACATCTAAACCTTTTTTTTTATTCCCTTTTCATATATATATTTTTTAACACTACATACACTAAAAACGAATTAGAACTTTCTACTTAAAGTGTGTTACAGTTATTTGTACAAGCTTTTCTCTGCTGCGACGACAATAAAACTTGGAGCACTTGTCATAACTTTTGCCATTACGTTATGTTGTAAAAAGAGCAAACAAATAAAAGCGCTCCCAAAAAAAATGAATAAAAATATATTTTCAGATGGGCTGTGTCATGCGCAATATAAACTAACCCTTTCAATTTGAATTAGAAAGGCACATGACAAATTCTATATTGGAATCGGTCACCCTATCGAGTGACTGCTTTAAAGAATTGCACTTTTTTTAGATTTTAAGAGGAATAGCCTGCAGTATTCGAATACAGATTAGGCTCTGCCTATTCTAGCAATCGACTTTTAGTGAAAAATCAGACACCCGGAAAGATTTACTGGCACGTTTTTACAGACTTTACACTATACTCTAACAGATGAGACTTTTCTCATTTTCTCATACAGCATTGAAATGAATAGGAAACTAAATGTACATTTTTAAATTAATTATTATTTAAGCAAAATGATGATGACATGCGTGTATAATAAAATGGTTGACGAATGCTTGCCATGCACAGAAAAAAACTTTTTTGTTCATATTCATACGTCCAGAATGATGTTTTACGTGCGTTTTTCAATTTTATTTTATTGCTCCCCGTTATGAGCCACTTGCAATCCTTACATTTACATATTTAATAAATTTTCTCGCTTACAACCTATCTCTATATATACATACACACATAAAGTACATGTGTTTAATTCAGCAGAAACTGAAATCGTGGTTTGAATTTATTAATGCTACATACTAAATTATTATTTGCATAAATGAACAAAAAACAATTTAATATTTTACAAACATATTAAATCAATAGGATTATCTAAGTCGAATATAAGTAAGTAAATAAAATTTCGTTTAGGAATGTGTGTTTTAGACTATTTAGATAATTCAAATTTGTTTATTGGTATTAATCTAGGTTAATATCAATTTATTGATGTTTAATCAGATAATACTGAAACAAATTACGAATATTACAATAGTTTTTTTTTAGTTAAATATGAATAATTTTAATTAAAATATGTATGAGCGTGAGATAACGTTGTTTAATTTTATAAATTATTTTTAAAATAGTAAATCCAGCACATAAACGATTTTATGTAAAATTTTATTTATCAAACAATCATTTATTATTTGTATTTTGGGTAAATTGATATTGGTTTATGTTTCACTATTGTTTATTATATAAAATATTATTAATTGCATTATAATTATAAAATTCGTATATAATAAATATGAACGTATACATTTCTACAAATTTAGTATGTAGTTTGAAAATGCGATTTGTTATATGAATATATTACAACAGTAACATGCAAAAAAGATTGAATAGAGCTGCTGCTCTTGCTGTTACTCGTGGGATGTGAAAATCAGTTGCAAGTGTTGCAACTGATAAGAGTACTCTTCAATCAAAATGAAAATAAAGCAAATAATCCATCACATGCATATGTAGTTGAAGCTTTAAGTAAACTTTATACAACTAATACTTATTGAATAATAAATAAGTTCAATAATGCGAAAGGTTTACAAATGTAAGTTTCCATTTGTGTCAAAATGCTTAAATCTTGATTTTGAAAAATTCATTTCTCTGAATTCAATTCCAACACGCGTCCGTCCAACAAACATCATTCTTTCACTTATTTCTAGCCAGCAGTATACCTTTTTTCTCTTTCATTTTTTTCCTAGTTTATACTTTTATTGTTGTTGTTGTTATTGTGCTTGAGCTAGAATTCTATTGGAAATCAATTTCAATTAAAAAATATGTAACGTAACGCTCAAAACGTATTGTTTTTTATATCATTTCATATCAGTTAGATGTAGATTTATGCTAGCCAGAGGCGCCAACGGTTATTTATTTTAATGCTGTTTACCAAAATACTAAAAACTTGTACGTCACATATACACACACATAAATTTCATTTGAAAAAGCTTTGTGAAAACATATTTTCGTTGTTTATGGCTAAGAAAATACATTTTTTGTTTGTTGATGCTATATGGGGGCGTATAATTGAATTGCAAATGATTTTCACACATAAAATAAATATATAAATATAAGTACGTACAAACAGCAAACAAATTTTTGGAAAAATTGATTTATTATTCCGCTTATTGATATAATTGCAAATGATTAATGGTACTAAACGTTTTATAAGTGCTACACAAATAAATTATTTTCATTTTTCCCCCTCTGTTGTTATCCTGCTGAATGTATGTAATATGTAACAATAAGCGTAAAATGTTTATTAATGTAGAAATATTTTTGGATGAGCTCATGCAAGTACAAATATATCATTTTATGAGCGAATATATGAATAAAATACATCGTTTTGTCTGCTTTTTCTTTCTTGTGTGTGTGTTAAGACTTTTGAGTTTCAAGGCGATGAGTGCCTTGCTTGTTGTAACCTACATATGTTTTTCTATTGCTTTGAAATTACATTGTACAACAATATTACGATAAATCACATTCAATTATCAACGTTTGAATATTTTACATTCATATATATCATAATAAGAGCTCATTATATTCGAATTTGTATCATTAATAATAAATTTTAAATCAATATACAAAGCAATTAAAATTTACTTATGATATCTATAAAAAACTTTTTTAATTATTGATTTAATTAATCATTTAAGCTGCACGCAAAGATATTTAATATGAACAAGAGTTAATTAAAAAAAATGTAATTACTAAATTGGATATTGTAGCTTAAAAAGTTTCTTATGTAAATAACGTGGGCTATTTGTTTAGTTGAATAAAAAATTAAAAATTTCCTAACGAATTTTCTAAAATAAATGAATTTAAATCAATTTACATTGGAATATGAATATATATGCATAAATTGCATTTTAGCAAAATTGCTTTTTGATATGGGACCTTAATCCATCAATATCAAGTGTGGAATTAACATCACAATGAATTACAGTTTCTTATCTATCGCATAAAGTTGAAGTTTTGATAGGTATTTGAACCTTTTTATAGTATTCATATCAACAATTTTATGTCAACTACCAGCTGCTCACTTGCGAAACATAAACATGAAGTGAAAAACAAATTTCGATTAAATTTATTGAACTTCTCGTCTATGATGGGGGGGGGGGAACGGGAACAGTTAATATTCGAACAATAAGTCAAAGAATATATTTATGTATTTAAAAGAGTAAATGTGCGCATTCAAGCTTACGAATAAATAAAATATGCACAAACAATGAAGAGATAAAAAGTTTTTCATTCAGGCGACTAACATAAATTTTCTTCTTATGCAGGTATATACAACAATTTTTCAAGCGCATTTTGCATTTTAGGTTTTTTATTTTCTCTGTTGCCAGCCAGCAACAAATATTAATTCTTTTTCAGCGCACAAATTCCATCAAAGCTATTTTAAAAAATGTATTAAAAGAAACGATAAGATAAAAATTGGAAAATTTATTAGAAAATATTTTTATAGAAAATTAATAAATGTTGTTTGCTCGTACGTACGGTGTATCGAAATACATAAATAGAAAAGATCAATTTTCTAAAGTAGATAAAGCAATTTAAATGTAGATACGTTTTCATTAATCTGCAGGTCATGTGTCAGGGGGTTGAACATCCCTTCTAGCATATACAATTACTTCTAAAACTAATTCCAAGCGATGAACTGCAGTAATCAGGTGTATGTGACACCTTTAATTATGCCATCATGATAAATACACACGTCATTCACCATTATTTTATTAAGTACCACTCACAAATCGGATATATATATATGGAAAATATTTCGTTTATATTCAAACAAATTCATATTTAAATACGGCACATTAGAAACGTATATACTCTGAATGAAATGAATAACCATGAATAACTGATTTTGTTTTAAAGGGATGAAAATTTAATTGAATTAGAGATATTTTAGGTTGAGTGCCGTGCAAATGTTCCAAAAATTTCTTTATTCACGAAATAGATGAGTCTGATATTTATAAATTAATCAGCTTTATATAAATTATTTCAGTTTAGGAATGAAAAACTTCTTTTTTTCTTAATACGAAAAAGTTTTAATGTATTTTCTGATAGGTTTGTCTTTGATGTTCAAGGAAGGAGAGGAGGAAATGATGGAAATCGGAAAGTTGATAAATAATATGAATTTTTAATTTGTTCCTAGATAAAAAAAAAAGTTGTAAGATCTAGGATTTGATAGATAGTAAAAAATATGTGTGTTATGCAAAACATATGCATAAACATAAAATTGTTTTTTATAACGCAACCATAAAATTATAATTATTCATCTGAAACATTAAACTACAAAGAAAAGCAATGATTTTTTGTGCGTATAAAATTATAAATTTTATTATGCATATATAATATAAGGCTGCGAAAAGTGTCGTAAAACGTTGTGTGCACCTTTTCGCGTTGAGTCATATAACGCGCTGCCTTTCAGGAACCTTAAACAGGATCGTAAACTATCCATGGATGGATATATATATTCAAATTTCATCCAGCTTTTAGGTATTGCTCCTCTGCTATAAACTATGTGTAATATTCAATAAAGTTTTGTTACATTTGCAACAAATTAGTCCAATAAAATGACATTTTAATTGTTATGAAATTATTCAGGACGTTAATAATGAATGTGTGTATACGTGTGTATGTGTGTAATAAAAGTTTTCTATAAGTTTTAAATGAAAATTGTGAAGAAAAGTTATTTGTGCTTGAGAGTACAGGCATTTATTTTCATTAAAATGAGCTAAAGCGAAATTGCCGCTAATAAAATCTTGTGAAATGAAGGACTGCGCATATTTTCTTATTACATAAAGCTAAAAATTAAGTAAAACTTAAAGGAGAATTTAACTTTATTAAAAAGCATATAAAAGGAAGGCCATCATTTTCAGCAATTGCTTATTATTAGGTTGGAAGAACTTTATTTCCTAATACAATTTTATTATTCGTTAAAAATATAAAAAAAAAAGTTTAGAAATCTCAGTAAAACGTCAAGCAGAACGACGACGACGACTAGCCAGAAAGTTTTTTCCTACTTTTAACAATTTATGTTTGTTTTTTAGCGTCAAGGTTGTATACATGGGGAAGAACTTTCTTATATGTTTGGCGCACCTTTGGTAGGTGGCCTTATGCACTTTGGTAGAAACTACACTAAAGCGGAAATGTTACTTGCTGAAACTACAATGATTTATTGGAGTAACTTTGCAAGAACTGGGTAAATATCATTTTTTTGCTTCATTTGTACGTTACTTGCATTCGAATACAAGAGGATAAAATAGGAAAGAAGATAAATATAATTCTGAATTGTTTATTCTTATAGGAATCCTAACGAACCACAAGAAACTGATATTTCGCATGGAGCACGACAAGAACGAAATCGATTTAAGAATATTGAATGGACTGCATATGAAGCCGTACACAAAAAGTATTTAAATTTAGGTAAGAGAATCCTCATTCCCTGCAATTCCAATGCAAACGAAAAACACTTCTCATCTACATTTTCTTATGCATAAAACTCATTAAGGGATATTTTCGTTTCTCTTTTCATTTCTTTCTTCCATTTCACTCATTTCCTTTCATTCCCATTTTATTTTGATTAATTGAATTTTTAGCATAATTTGATCTAAAAAAACAAGGATGAAAATGTATCGTTTGAATTTTTCCTTTATTTCCCCAGGAGGTACACTCAATTTTTTATATTAAAATATTGTTTTATAATTTGAAGAAAAGAAGTAATATCAATTTTCTATTTTCATTCATTCGAATATTTTCAATATGCTTGCTTAGAAAAAAAAACGAATGATATGAGTGCACACGTGTAAGTCAATATCTTTCGAAAAATGTAGTCAAATATGTATAAACTACATTCGAAATGAAAAAAAGTAAAAGACATATGTGTGAACGTGTCAAATAATACGAAAGGAGACGGTGTGTGGTCTGTAGTTGATTTAAAATTCTAAATCAATATCATTGTTTGAATGTGTGTACACACATCTTTAAGAAAAATAACGTAGCTTTGTTGGTTAGATAAAATGAAATTTCCTGTTTTCGTTTTGTTTCCAATGCAATTACCGCATGAACATGTTTTGGAAGTTGTATTAAAGGAAAAAGAAACGAACATAAACGTAAAGAAACTGGTGCACGTTAGGAATAAAAGAAAACGCCGTTTTCTCTCATATTGTATAATATGTAGTATACAAGGAAAAAAGAAAATTGAAAATTAGCGATAGATTTCGATCGATGCGGATGTCCTAAAAGCATATTGCTTTTTCCATTAACTTTTGTTCTAAAATTATCTAAATGACTACAACATGCACATTATTAGATGTCTTTCATTTTATTTTCTAGATACGAAACCAAAATTGAAAAACCACTATCGAGCGCATCGATTGTCGTTTTGGTTAAATTTAGTTCCGGATCTCCATAAGCCTGGAGGAGATGATGTGCCACGTTCACATCATGAACTTCCTGATGATGAACCTCAACCAAAACTGCCATCATTGAATCCTAGGAAATTAACAACGATTGAACCTCCAGGAAGTGATCAAAAAACAACTGCAGCTGGCATAAATTCTTCTGCTGTGGCGACAGTTCCGAGTCTAGATTCAACAGAACGTGTTGAAGAACTCGGAGGCAGTGTCAGCACCACCACACATCCTGTAGAAGATGGGTTTGCAGCATATTCAACTGCATTGAGCGTAACGATCGCAATTGGATGTTCATTACTCATACTAAACGTACTAATATTCGCTGGTGTTTATTATCAAAGAGACAAAACGCGAATGAATGAAAACGGTGGTCACGGTCAACCAAAAAAACGTAACGAAAATGGCCAAATGCCAAATAATATTTGCGGTGATTTGGAATCGAGTATAATTGGTGTGAAAAGTGATCCGGCAACGATTTTAGGCCATCATCATTCGCACCATCAACTGCCGCCCCCCGAATTCGCGGATCTTCCACAAAATAATGCGACATTGCCGCGCCCTCCTCCTCCACCCAAACTGTGTAAAGCAAATGTTAATACTCTCACATCAAACCCCATACCGGAAAATCAACCGCTATTGTCTACACATAGCATACAATTGATTAATACAGGAACTTTAACAAAGAAGAATACGCAACTTAATAGCAAACAGAACATTCCGATGGAAGAATTGCGTGTGTGACGCGAACTGAAGTGATTTATTGCAATAATTTCGATTTTGTAAAACAATGGGATTGCTCAAACAAAACTTATTTATACTATCACTTTTAAGTCATATTGCAGTGATTTATTAGACTATTATTAACGTGACATAAATATGACCGTTTAGCGATGTCTTCTAGGTTCTAAATAAAACTTATTCGATGGTCATACGATGCAACAACTTATCTTATCATGTACAACTTTATATAAACACATTTTCTACATGTACATTTCATTGCATATTCTGTAAATGCATCAATTCGTTCTTCTTTTATCAATAATTCTTCATTCATCATGATTGCAATGAAATGTTAAATGGAGTTTATTTCTCATAGAAAATCAATGGCAACTTTGCAATTTCGATTACATAATTATTTAGTTCATCAAAATAAAAAAAATATGTGCAAAATCAGACCAAAAAAATGAATATTGCAAAAGTGCGTACTTAAATTAAACGACACTCACAAAATCCACTTCGTATTTTGTTGATGATTTTCGCACTGCTATAATATAGCAGGCATAAACGTATTTATTAAAACAATTGTATGTGTGTGACAAGTTTAAGATAAAAATCGCTTCAATCATCCTCATTAAAAATAGTATAATTTCTATGTAGACTTTAATGTGTATATATAAATAATGACTCGGTCAAGACAAAAGGAATTGATATTTTTATAATCATTCATTTCTTATTCATCATTCTTTTTATGTAATAACCGATTTTTATCTTTTCTTGATGGTTGTTATGACTAACCGTATGAATGTTGTGTAAATAATTTAGATAAAATGTTAACTAATAAATTAATTTAAAATCATTTGGTTTATTTCTTTGGAACAATAAGGTAAGAAATCGTTTCATATTAATTATTAACATATTTTATTATATCACATATAATAAAATTATGATATTATAAGATAAATAAAAATTGACATAGTTTGTGAACAAAAAAAGAATATATTTACAAAAGATCATAAAACTATGAATAAATAAATTGAGTTAGTTAAGCGGATTGTTTCATAATACAACAAATAGAGCTAAATATTGGAATGCAATTAACATTCATAAACTTTTATTTTGACTTTGAATGAATATACAATCCCTAACCATCAATTTTCTTAAATGCATTTGTCTTTAAATAATTCTATATAAAACATTCAAAAATAATTTCACATGTTACACATGTTTTATTATATTCTAAATTTCGTTTCAGATAGAAGGTTTGAGAGAAACTTTATACATCAAAAACCTCAAGCTAGCAGTAGCAAAATATAAGAAATAGCTAAAAACATGAATATCAGTTTACATAGTCGACCTACCACTTTACATTTATCTTACATCCTATATTACTTTAAAACACTTTTGTGCTCTTAAATAAAACATATTCCTTTTATATATTTATGTAACAAATCATTATTTTTCTTTTAACACTTGCTTGTTGAGAATAGATTCATTTTAATAAAGAATTATCTTTTCCCTTTAAAGACATTTTAGCAAACGCGCCGGAGTATGTTATAGACACTCTATTTGGTGGATGTAAAGTGGAGGTAATTGAGTTTAGCTACCAAATACGATTCTCTGTTTGTGGAGCTCTCATTACACCAACACCGCCGCCTAATCGTCGATAATTCATCGCTCCGCAAAGCCTCCATTGGTTTTGTTCAGTATCATAAACCTCAATTGTCTTCAAATATGCAGTGCCATCAAAACCTCCAACGGCATATAGAAGACCATTTACAACAGCAAGACCAACCTAGAAAAATTACGAAAATTATTAACACATTCGTTGAGATTTCGAAGTGTTATTACCCCACTACGTCGAGATGTCATCGCAACAATTGGACTCCAACTGTTCGTATGTGGATTGTACCGTTCGGCACTACTTAATTCCATACAATCATCCCGACCACCCACCGCGTATATAAGATTATTGAATACCGCACAGCCTAAATGTTTTCTACGTGTCGACATTGGTGCGACTGGAGCCCATTTATTACTGCGAGGATCATAACGCTCAACTGTATTTAGTGGTGATTGACCATCTGATCCTCCTATCGCATATAAATATCCACCTAATACGGCAACAGCCACACCTAAACGACGCGTCGTCATTGGCGCTACTTTACTCCATTTATTTTCTTTCGGATCATATCTTTGAAATATAAACAATAATTAAATGAAAATTTTTGTAGCATGTCATCGCCTACCTTTCAACATGATTTAAACATTGCACACCATCTTGGCCTCCTACAGCATAGAGTAAATTATCCAAGACTGCAACGCCAACACTTGTTCGACACGATGTTGTAGGAGCAACATCACATGACCATTGATCAGTTTGCGGATCATACCTGTTATTGAAATGGCAATTACAACCAAATAAGTTAGAATAATATTGTAATACCTTTCAATACTGTTTAAATAACTTTGTCCATCATGTCCGCCAACGGCGTATAAGAGATCATTTAAAACAGCAACACCTACGCCACATCGGCGTTTACTCATCGGCGCTACCATTTTCCATTCCATCGTTTGTGGATCGAATTTTTCAACAGATGCAATGGCATCACCACTACACCAGCCACCAACAGCAAAAAGAACTTCACCTAAACATCAAATTATTGATAAACAGCAAACAAATAAATATGATTAAAGGAAAAACCTCTTCGAGTGGGTTTTCTAGGTCTTGTCCTAGGTCCTTGCATCAACGGCCGTTCTTGTGGTAATAATAAATAATTTTTGGCTTCATCGACAAGATCACGACATGATTCATCAGAACGAACTAATAAATCGGAACCGACAGTTCCAACTAAAAATTTGGGACTTAACAAAGGTAAACGGACATGCTGCAAGACTTGAGGTAGATGCTGTCGCCTATCCGACACATTATATTTCACCCATGACATAACAGCATTAAAAACTTGTTCTTCAGTTCGTACATTCAATTCATCACTGGATATAATGTCTACTAATTGTCCAGCAGGTAACAATAAAAATTCTTCGCTTTCCATAACTTCCTGGAAATTGTGCTGCGTAAATTTATCAGCGATACGTAATAATTCACGGCACGAATGTGTATCAGCGAATGCACGTATGCCAAGGCAGTTCGATGGATCTAATTGACGTTTAAGAAATTCGCAACAAATGTCCTGGATTTCCGTTAATTGTAGTAAACATGCAGCTGGTAGTAGTGTTTGTACGTTTGATTCCTCAACGACAATGTGTGAAGTATAACAGAAGTCTATTAATAAATCCATAGCAAGCTCGTCGATATCTCGAATTGTTACTTCGGTCTGTCTTGACTCGGCCAATTCGCCCGTAAACATTGCTCTAAAAACAGATTATTTATTTCTATGTTTGTTTCAAGATGTGTAAATCTATCTCACCTAAAATAAGGACTACATGCGCTTAAAATAACACGATGAGCGAATATTTTTCTTGTTCCAACATTAAGTACGACATCGCAAAGTTCGCGATGTCTTCTTAACAGATTCAATTCAGTTAATGTATTTTTGGGATGTTTGTCGGATGTGTGTGATAAACGGGCAGGTGAGGGGGGGCGCTCACCTACCTCTCCACCCATTCTGCAAGGGGCCCCCCTAAGCCCACTTGAAAGCTGCAGCCTTAAGGGCGGCGAAGCCCAGCCCCACACAGTGTCAATCTAAAACAAAAACAATTTTATCTACAATAAACAAACAAATGACTATCTTGAAATAGAATATAATAATGATTAAGGAATATAACCTTGAAATAGAATGCTTTAAGTAATCTTATGACTGTTTAACAACCATATCTCGTATATTTAAAAATAATAATAAAGCAACTGACCTTTAATGATTTTTCTAAACGAATTGAAAAACAAATGCTGTTCTACGTCAGAGTTGCAAGTGCAATATACTTTATTTTTAAATTCTTTCGGGCATTATACTTATTAAATTAAATTACTTTCATCACAAGATAAAAAATAATAAACTATTTGTGTGTGTGTGTATTTGTGACAGCTGTTAATTGTGACAGCTCGTACTAGAAAATGACTTTTTCAGTATTGATAACCTAACATTTTGATTTTATATTAAAATTCAATTTAAAGGTGAATATTATATAAACATTATAAGCTACTTAAAAGCTTTAGATCATTAAAAAATTCATTTGTTCATAAATGAATCAAATTAAGGTAACTATTGGTAACTATGGATATAGTAAACAGTAAGACATCTGTTATATAAAACATAAATTTAGCGTACGCAGCGCCGTGTGCCTTCGTATAACTACGGTGCTTTTTAGACAAAGATGAACAATAGAAAATAGTATTGTTAGAAAAAGAAACAAATTCAAGTACAGCCATATTTATTCAAAAATGGCTCCTCGACGGGCATCTGCCAAAAATGTAAATAATACAGATTATAGAAAAGTGTCTTTAAGTGATGTGTTGTGTCCCGTGTGTAGATGTATTTTAATACAACCAATTACATTACCGTGTAACCATGATTTTTGTATGCCATGTTTTGAGGGAACATTAGCAAATGCAAATTTAACTTGTCCATTATGTAGAGTAAGATTCGGATCATGGCATAGAATTGCGAAAAGAGACAATAAAACTGTAAATACTAAATTATGGGAAGTGATAAAAAGTAAATTTCCAAATCAGGTAGAGAATAGACTGCAAGGAATTGATGAAACTATTGAAGAGGGTAAGATATCAAACAAAATATAACCTAAACATTAAAATGTCAACAACATTTGCCATTTTTAGCAACCCCTAGAAAAATAAGCTCAACTGGTGAAATAAGAAAAGAATATGAAATTGAGAAACGTAAGCGACAAGAGGAAGTAGCAAAGGAAAAAGACATTGAAGAAAGGGCTAGCAAAGAGCTTATAGAGAAAATTAAGAAACAAGAAGAGCTTGAACATGCAATGCGAGAGCAGAAATTGCGATTGGATGAAGAAGTTGCTCGGAAAATAGCGCAGGAAATTGCATTTGTGCACAAACCGACTGTGACACTTCCGAAAAAAGCAAGGCCATTAGACAAGTTTTTAGAAAATTTAAAGAAAGAAGGTTCGACGATTCAAACTATGAATAATCAAAAAATACAAAATAGTAACAACAATATTAATAAAGAGAAGAATTTGAAGCAGAAAAATTTAATGAATTTCTCTGTAGATTTAACGGATAGCAACGATTCTATCGAAAATGAATGTAGATACTTTAAGCCTATTGATTATCGTAATATTCCACCTTCAAAAACTAGGACACTACTACGTATACCAGCCCTAATTAAAAAAGCGACAACTGTAATTATAGGGTAATGATTAACAATAATTCAATAATCAGTTTCTCATTATTTTTATTTTTTTAGTGCGCCAGCGGGAAGCATAAACTTCTCATATTCTTCGAATATATCAGCATTTGCACGTTTTCCAATTTCTTCACAAATAATAAATATTCCAGCATTAATAACGCCTACAAAACAAATTCAAAGTAAGAAACGGAAAAGTTCCGAGAACTATAAAGTTCCAAGTCCGAAAAAGTCAAAAAAATGTGATGATTCTCCTACTAAACCAACAATTTTACCTCAAAAACGCAGACCTGCTATTAGGAATTCTATTGATCGAAACGAATCGAATGAATTCGATAGTAAAAAGAGTTCTCCGCATAAAATGATTTTGCGTGATCGTAAATTATCCACGTCTCCAATATTATCGTTTGATAGCCTAAATAAATTCAATGACTATCGTCCAATGGATCAGAAGCAAGTGCAGGAGCGTAAAGATTTAGAATATGCTAAAAAATTACAGGAACAATTCAATAAAGAGCGTTATACGACAAGAAGCAGTATTAGCTGTAGAAATAACATCAAGAAATCGAAACAAGTCACTTTAAAACAACTCATAACTACATCTAAATGTAAATAGATTATATCAAAACAAAGAATACTGCAATTAAACGCAGGCACTTTAATTATATTAATAAGAATGCTCGTGATTATTTGATATTTTTGTTGCTA
>JAODFZ020037607.1:0-11005 GCA_027574845.2 Deinopsis erosa
TACAGGGCAGGGCAGGGCATAGAGAGAGGGACAGGAAGACAAGCTGGTATCGGTCACCCATCCGACTACCAACCGGACTCGACGTTGCTTAACTTGAGAGATCGATGAGATCAGATGCGAAGCGCTAAGACACGAGGAGGGGGGGGGGGGATGAATGTAGATACGAATCGGTTATTTATACGACACAATGTTAAGCAAATGAGAGAAAAAACATGATTTTTTTGTTATCGGACACCCATCCAACTAAAATGCGCACTCTCCGTTGCTTAACTTTGCTGATCGATGAAATCAGACGCTAAGCGCTAGGCCACAACCGAAGGATATCAAATGATGATTCGAATCGACATTTATACGAGTAAAGTTAAGCAACGTGTTTTAAAATGTGAAAACATGTGGCAAACTCACCAAATCCTTGACTAATATCTTCAACTGTTGTAGGTGTCCTTAAAAGAATGACTGAACGTACACATGAGGATATCAAATAGCAAATTCTCCATATCACATCAAATGTTCTATGAACTATAACAAAACAATTATTATTATTAAAAGTCTTGTAACTGTTGAATGTTCACAGACTTGCAATGCCCATGCTAATCGACAATCTAATTGTTTTTTAATTAAAAAATTTGATGTAAGTACTTACCAAAGATTGTCTAATTTCTCCCATATGATCCACCAATTTCCGCATATCATTGTGTTGCAATGTTTTTCCAACCGATTTTCGGCAAGCTTTTGAACCGTACATTCCTCTCTCCAATCGTAAACATCTACAATTTCATTCTTCCTAAATTGAAGGGCATTTTCATCCATAATCCTGTAGCTTCACAAACAAACAACAAACAAAAAAATCTGAAAATTAAAACCTAAGACCTACATAATGCAATGAGTCCCATTTGATTATGTTTATTTTTAAACATATTAGTGCACTTTTTATGTTACTGTATATTGGGTCTTTTTTTTGAACATACTGTATGAAAAGCTAGAGATGGGTGCGTGTCAAAAGCAACTCTAATTTTGAATAAAACGTTTATTAATATATATTTATCGGTAAATTTATAATACACCTACAATAACTATCGAAGATTTAACCGATCACATGTCATAGTCCAAGGGGACCTATCCATCTACTGACTACAATTAGTACAAATAGAAAAAAAACTTAACCATTTGATCAATAACGATACCACACATTAAAATACTGATCTGATCAGCCTACATAATAGTTATATAGCTATTTTGGACAAGATTGCACAGCAACACTGCTGTTTCCTTCACATTTTTCTTCCATCGTTTTTCCACCAAACGAACAAATTATTATCAAACTACATCATATACAAATAACTACAACAATAATCGACGCAATAAACTTAAGTAAACATACAATTGAAAATACATATTATGATATACATATAAATATTTCTATACAAGAGACAAAATTAACTTTGTTACAAAGAGAAGTAAAGAAAATAATTTTGTAATTAAATGGTATTAAGTATCACAATTGAAAAGAATTTATATAAACACAAATCATTAATACCACTACTGCCTTATACTAAAATTTAAGGCATTTGGCTTCCTGAATGGTTATTTTAAAAAGATAATTAAATTAATGTTGCATCAAAGGCAATTATCATCGATTGAATATAAAAAAATACAAACTAACTACTAAATAATTTGCCTTTTATGCATTAATTAACTGAATATAATAAATGAATAAAATTTTATGAAAATCCAGTGCTTTTTAGTTTTGATTTGGCAACAAAATGCTAAAAAGTCTACAAATGTTATTGGACTCACTCAGAAACTTCCGATACAGACTTTCGTTCTAATGTACATGATTCAATGCCGCTATCTTCATCCGCACTATCCAATAAACTCGCTTCACCTCGAACCACTTCAATTCGATGCTTTTCAATATTATCCGATTCATCTTTGTATATGTGTGTTGTCATTGGCTTGTATGGTAACGCTTCAAATGATACATTCTTCGATTTATCGTCATCGGTAGGCGTATCGACATGCTGCACCACAAAACGACTTTTTCCGAACGTTGTGAATGTGGGTGCATGCCGCGAAATGATTGGATCTACACTATGCTCAATGGTGAATGATTTTGTAAATGCGCTTGGACTCGGTGGCAGATCCAATTTCAATTTGTTACGTGTATGTCGTAGGCCGCCAATCTCCGTATTCCCCATACTATTGTTTCTATTCGCTGCTAATTGGGCAAGTGTTTTTAATGGTAAGATTTGTCGGCTGGATTTCACATAGTCCGATGAATCACTTAAACTTCCCGGCGTGATATCTTCAACGCCACTATCTGGCGTCACATTATCGTTGTTCTTAATCAAATCGGACCAATCGCAATGCTTGCCGGGGAAGAATTGCGTGCCACCGTACATTTCGAAAGGTTTCGCTGATGAACTAATATAGAAATCGTCATCCATTGCTGTTGTTTCTATAAAATTATACAAATTTAATTAGCATATTGTAGACATAGTTTTAGAATATCTAGTTTCATCAACTAAATTGCAACAATCAAAACGTTGTTAGTGCATTAGAATGTTTACGTACCGGTAAAGTCTGGTATATTTGATAATTGGTAGAGATTTCTCGATTGTGATTGTGTGAATGTAGATGCAGGTTCAATTATTGTTTCTATATCGGATGCGCCAGTTATAAAACGATCTGTATCTCTATCTATATCCCAATCTACGCCAAAATAATAATTAAAAAAGAAAATATAAAAATAGAAAGAGTAACCAACTAGACTCTTTCCATTTTATTAATTAATAACGGTTAAGAAATGCATTAAATAACACCATGCACTAAGTTTCGAGCAAAACTAAGCGTATTAAAGTATTATTCAATTTATAGAAAGTAATACAGACCCATATAAGATGTATCTTTCCATAAATCATACGCTTGCAATGCTGGACTTTCCGGCTCTCTGGGATATTCATAGACGCAATGATACTTTTGCTTTTTGAATGATACGCCTCTACCTTTTCCCGTCGCCTTATCTACAATCTTTTCAGGCGATCGGAGCGCTGATTTCGTCGGCGTCGCATATTTATCCCAAGCGGATGGAACGAATTCGGGACTTTCGCCTTCCTCCTCCTCACTTCCACTACTCGAATCATCATCCTCGCGTGATAAATCATGCGGTGATTGATTATCCTACAAAACAAACGAATTAATAATAAAATACGCAATTATTGAATAATATAAATGTTACCATATCCTGTGGAGCTGCATGCAGCGCTTTTACAGACGCTTCATGTTCACCTTCCTGTTATAGTAAAAGAATAATTAATAACAATGCAATTTTTAGTAATTTCTATTAATTACCTTCCAGATAAATTCTCCGCTTGAGCTTGATCTGGTGTCGGATCCGCTGTCCCAATCCTGTTCATCGCCCAAATCGTTGCTATCACTAAATGACGTCGTCATCATTTGTGAATCAGTCGGTCCAGTGAATCGTATATCCGTTAGCGGTCCATAAATATCCTCCAAACATTCCTTATTCAATATATTATCATATTCCAATACCGCATCACTATCTAATAGCTCCACACAGTCACCTGTTACATTCGCATAATTCGGATTGAATTCGGTATTTGCATAC
Organism: Deinopsis erosa; assembly: GCA_027574845.2. Taxonomy (NCBI): domain Eukaryota; kingdom Metazoa; phylum Arthropoda; class Insecta; order Coleoptera; family Staphylinidae; genus Deinopsis; species Deinopsis erosa. The sequence goes on from JAODFZ020037607.1 coordinate 3,629, forward strand.
GTTGGAATTTCATTAATGTAAGCGCCAAGTTCATTAACATACGTTGCATCTTCCTTACTTTCCCTATCATTTAAACATTTCCGGTTTTCATGCACATTCATTTCATTGGCATAAATCTCCGTTTCGTGCACATATTCATTTTCTTCATCGTCAGGAACGACGGCCGCAACGGATTTCAATGTTTTCAGCGTCTCCTCATCGTCAATACAATCATATATCGTATTCGTATTCACATAATCGGCTTGCATCGATGCGAGCGTATTCTTCAAATTCATTTCCTCAATATTTACGTATTCCTTCTCATAATCCTCCTCGGAATTACTAGACAATGTACGATCATCAGCTTGATCAGCTTTCTTATCCTCAATAATACCGTACACGATCTGTATATGATCATTCGATTCTAAATAATCGTTTTCGGGAATTTGTGGACATTTACTTAGCGATGCCTCAATATGTTTCCATGGACGATCCTCAGGCGAATTTAATGGCGCGACGTGATGCTGCGCAAAACACAATGTATCACTTGCTGTTATATACTCAGAACTGCTCGACGATTCCTCAATCTCCTTTTTATTTACGATATTTGCTGTGGTCGCTGCTGCTACTACTGTTGTTATATTAACACGAGGCGCCATTGCTGATAATTTTTCGCGTTCAATAAAATCTTTTATGTAACTATTTTTATTTCTTAAATTAAGTAATTCCGAATCCAAATTATTATCACAAATTATCACTTTACTATTTATTTTACTATCCGCAAGAATAACAGCAGCTTCAGTTGAGTTTTCTGTTGAATTTTCCGTCGCTAATTTTATAACTGTATTATCGGTGCTCGATGGTAAACTACTATCAATATTATCGCATTCATTCATAAAATTGTCGCCGACATTATGACTCACAGCTAAATTGTTTGAAATTACACTATTACATTTTTGAATGTTTATATGCGTTGTTGAATCATCCTTATGATTAATGGTTTCTTCATTATCATCGTCTTCTTCATGACATACAATTTTAATGAAGGTTGCATTATCAGCTGGACTTACAATTTCTTCTTCTGATTCTTCTTCTTTTTCTTGGAGTAATCGTGCATTCGTCGCCTCAACAATTTTATCAATAACTAAAGCATTTTCAATCAATTTATCATCATCATATTCGTGCTGTTTATCAGTGTATTGTAATTCTTCTAGGTTAAAAAGTGTATCATTCGAACAAGACGAATCTTGACTTGGCGTATGACGATTAGCTGGAATTTTATTATCGTGCGCCGGACTTAATGTGTCCTCATCTAACGAATTCGCACCAATACCATGATCCGACCATTCACTATCACTATCATCCAAATCCGTATTGATTGTACTGTAAATAAAATCAATCAAATATTTATTGTAAACATTATTTTTCATATACCATTCATATACAACTTACCAATGTGGCGTACTTTGACCTGAGTATAACAATTCGCTATCGCTTTCTTCTAAAATCGGCGACAATGGGGTGTTATAGCAATTGTATCGAACAAACACTTCATTTCGATCGGTCGTTTCATATTCATCGGACTCCTCAACTTGCTCGCTTGACGCACGCTAAAGAAAACAAATTATTTTTATAGTAAACATTAATTTCTACTATTATTATTATTGTAAAGCTTTGTAATCCAATTTTAATAATTTATAAACAAGAAGGTACAATGTGGTCGCAAGTCCAAATTAAAGCAAAAACATTTATGTAAGTGCAATAATAAAAAACGTAAAAACTCGAAGCTCTACATTTGCAATGCGCACAAATGAAAATAAAAGCAAATATTTTGATGATAATAATTCACACAATAAGAAAAAATTATCTTTTTTTTAGTATCATTAGAGATTTACAAACAAAAACATAAATCCGATCATAAACGAGTAAACCGACTTAATATATTCGCTTCTATTTAAAGAAATAGATAAAAATTGTAACAGATTGTAAATATTATTTACTTTTTGTAATATTTAGTACCTCTTTGTATATAATTTTAAATATCATTTTACGTTTGCCAATGAGCACAGTTTGCTCAAAATTAAATAAAATTAGTAATCGAAAACAAAGTTGTAAAATTCTTATAAATGTAAATATTATTAACTTACTTGTGCTTGCGGTAGTTTCATCATAAGTTCATTACGTATGGCCGCCATTATTTCATCATCCATACTAAAACCAACATAACTATCTTCTTGTGATGAGACATCCATCGCCCCTGATAAATCGTCGCTATTGCCTTGAGGATGTAAATACCACCCACCAGAGTTTTCCGATTCCCAGAAACCTGGATTATCATACGCTATAAAGTAAGTGAGTGATTAAAATTACACAATTTAATACTAATGCAAATAAAATACCTTCTTCAGGTTGAACATCAACTTTAATATCATCCAATTCAACACTTTTAATGTCTTCTTTAACATATGTTGTATTTTGTACTTCCTTATCAGCAATCACACTACTATCATTTATTTGATTCTCCAAAAACAATAAACTTTGCGGCTGTGAATCGAATTGGTGTTGTTGGTCATCGAAACTTTTCCCTAGGAAATTATCCCACGTTTCAAGCGAATAATTCATATTCGGATTATCAGTTTTCTCAATTGCATTTCCAATCACATTCGATGATAATTCATCATTCTTATCATCTGTATTATCGCTTGCTATTGTTTTGATATCGTTATAGAAATCAATTGAAAAATGTTCGGATGCAGCTACGAGGATGAGTGAATTATCGGAGCGCAGTTTTGTATAAGGCGTGCTGGTTAAGACGGAATGCGTTAATGAATTTGGACAAATTGCCTCTTGGTCGTCACTTAAATCGAAATTCACTTTAACATTAGTTGAATCTTCATAACATAAGATTTCGTTATTAATAAAGTCTTGCGTTTTAACAATCAGACTTTTCGATGTGGTCATTGAATCTAAATTGCTTGCTGCTGCTGCCTGTTCGAAAGCACATTCACTTTTCTCACCACCTAATCTAATTCGTTCTATACCATTACTTATTGCACATTCCTCATTCTTTGATTGCTCACATTTCACTAAATTAATCTTCTCTATTAATTTTATATTCTTAGTTTCAATCAATTCTAAACTATTATGCTCCTCAATAAATTGATCTTCATCTAAATTAATTGTAGACTTCAATTCCTCATTACTAATTAAAATATCATCATTAATTTTATTATCACTATCATCTGCTTCTTCTATAAATTCGTTAGTTAATGGAATATTTGTTCTAGCATCAATATCAGGAACTTCTTCAAGAATCGTTTCATTATTTAAAATATCTTCCTTTGGTAAAATATTTTGTGCATGATATTCATCACAAATAGTTTGTTCAATTAATTTAATCTCATCTACATTGGCACCATTTGCATCCTCCTCATCATCACACATAATATGCTCATATTTATCAATGATATAATCCATTAATTCGATATTGTTCTCAATAATTTCAGATAGTTTCGGTACTTGCCGTTTCGTTTCAATCGTATTCAGTACGAGATCAGGTAAAATGTTCTCTTGATAGTTGATGATTTGATTCAGATCGGTTGTATGTATTGGACTATATTTCGGACTAATTGTAACTACGTTATATACATTAAAAATTTGCTTTTGCGGTTCAATGATTGTGGTGCCGTTTAATTCCTCTAATAGTTTCGTCGACGTTGCACTAGCAGCCGTCGTGGAAGGTAGTTGATGCTGTCTACTTAGATTATCAGGTACAAATAGCAAACTATCTCTACGCTCCTCTTGCAATTTCTTCAATTCCGTTTGGAAAGTATCTTGTACGCTAAGAAGATTACCTTCACTACCAAAAATCAGACTGACATTCTCCAAATTCTGTTTCGGTGCATATCTCACATTTTTATAGTTCGTACGATAATCAATGCTCGGCAATGGCGTTTCTGAATCGCTTTCCGAACAATCGATATGCGTCAGTACCATCAAATCAGCAACGGAACGCGATTTCTGTCTTACTTTTTCTGTATACGCGCCACGCTCAATTTTCTTCTTCCAATTCTCATCCTCCGTTTCACTTTCACTACTTGTTCGCCAAACGGGACCTAATTTAAATTCCAATTTGTGTTGATTATTAGGCGAACTCGAGTCAGCATCCTTTCCTTGATTAGACGTCCAAGATTTATCTAAAAGGTTATCTAATGATCCGGCAAGATTATGTAAGCTAGCTGAGAGGGATTTTGTTGTTTGATCATCAACATTCATATTCAATACAGTGATATTTGTTAAATCATCATTATTTGATGTTAGTTCTGTTGCATTATTATTCGGTTTCAAATTCTCCCAGCGCACATCAAAGTCTTGTATTGAGATTAGCGGCTCATCATCATTAATCTCCTTCGTATTCAGTTGCACTTGCATTAAATCGGCAAGCATTGGCTCTATTTGTTTAATACTAGGACGAGATTCATATGTTGACCAACACGTTTGCATCAATCGATAACTAAATCAAACAGAAAGTAGTAAACAAATGAATAATACACAATAGAAATTACCGTAGGTTATAATGATTGCAACTGACGCATAAAAAGATTATTCAAACGAACGAAATGTGTTTACAAATTTTCTAAATACAAAAACATCAAAGTCTAATTTTTGTGCTATTATTTGCGTAATTTTTATGACATTCAAATACAAAACAAATAGTAATGTGTTAAAGCCGCGACACGTGGATACATATAAATTAAACTTATCTTTTAAATATCCAAGAATTTCTGAACGATTACTTATAATTGTTTGTCTAATTTATTTACTGCGAAAGTGCCAACTTAGTTTTTGTTATCATTGCCTTCTAAGATTTATAAATAAAAAAAAAACTTACATGTAATCAGTATAAAGTACATGATGTGACGGTTTAGTTAGACGTATATTGGCTGGACCTAGGACCTGCGAAACAACTTCATCATCGTTTAAGTGACTATAAGGTTGCGCGCCGCATTCATAAATCTCCCAAAAACATACACCCAACGACCATATATTGCCAGTTTGCGTAACATTCTTCGTTTGAATGGTCGTTGGCGTGTAAATGACACATTCAGGCGCACACCATCGTACAGGAACATTTTCAGTGCCGTGATAATAATCTTCAGGATAATCCGTCGTACTGCACCCATAATCACCTAACTTCAAGTGCATGCTGCTCGTTAGTCGGCAATTTCTTGCTGCCAAATCACTAAAATGTACACTCTTATCAATGATGATCATAATATACGATTTGATAATTGCTCTTACGGATGTGTAATTGAATAATTATGTAGATGACCTAAAGCAGATGCAAGTTGATAGCAAAAACGCAACGGTAAATCGCTTTGCAAGAAATCCTCCTTCAACAATTGCTGTGCACGTAGATACGTTTTAAGATCATCCTAGAAAACAAATTAATTCATTTAATTAATTCAAATTCTATAAAAACAAAACGCAAATATAATGCATTCGCATGCGTAAATGCTATTGTTTTTGTAAGTGCAGGTGCCAAAAATGCGTCATATATCTACGTACTTGACTTGCTTGTTCTTGCAGTAATAGAAGCGGCACATTGTCCAAACATCGACCATAAAGAGCGAGCAGATTTTCGTGCGGAGGACATTTATAGATATTCGCATCGTATAGGAATAAAACGCGCTGTCTACTCGATGCGCTCGCTTCTAATATACGAACAACGACCGGCGTCCATGTTCCCTCTTCACATAATCCTTGCGCTGTTCCTTCAACCACCTTACAAACACATTATTCATTATAGAAAAGCAACCCACACATAAGAGAGAAAGAAAAACAGACAGTTTCCATGGAAATATCTAGGATTCTCAAACCCGGGTACTCGGATATCCGGCTAGCCTGGTAATTTACAAATTAGCTACATAACTATTCGCCATCCCACCTAGTTATTGTAATTAATAGCGACTTTAGCAATTTCAGATTGAAATATTATAATATGTAATATTGATTTTCAAAAAATTGGAGAACTAAACTTTATTAATGATTAAAATTTATTTAATATAATCGATTCATTGATTACGTGTGCTTATTATTACATGTTCATTGTTTTTTTTTTAATTATTCTTCGAATGTTCTAATGCAAAACAATTTTATAAATTTTATGACTGAAATAATTAAATATTCTATTTTTATAATACATATTTATTTATTTTACCTTATCAATTAAAAAAAATTCAATGGATTTTTTTTTAAACCGCGTTTGTTCCACTTCCGGGTAATCATTCGATAATTAGATATATAAGGGAGTAATATAAATGCCTAATAAAGCGTATCATCGAACTAAAAGACTTCAGATGACTTGATTTGAATGTTTAAATCAAACATTTATTTTCTTGAGTTAATTTTCTTTAAATATGGTAAAATTATAGAAATGTTTTTACTTTAGTAACAGAAAAAGTTCAAAAAAATTTCTATTAAAATCGTTTTCTCACCCTTTTCTAACTTATCTATTATTTTAATCATTAAAATACTGTTTGCATTAAAATTTAATGCATATATTACGCCGAATCGGTGAAATTGCCCATTTCACGAAATAGGCAAAATATGGACTAATTCACGAAATAAACAAACCACTTGCCTATTTTATGAATAAAGCAATGAACGTTTCCAGTTTTATCTTATTATATTTAAAGTTTTTTATTTTCTTATATTTCGGAAATAATTTTCAATTTACTCATTTTTTACCTCTGCCTAGTACCAACTGAATCTAAATGTAATATTTCCCTCAATGATTTTTCTACATATGAGATATGAAACATCTTGCCTATTTTACGAATTAATCAATAAAAGTTGGCACACCTGGAATATTAGATTGGTGGATGGAAAATAATTGTTTGCAACGAATAAAATACACAAAATTAAAAATTAAAGATGTTTCATATGTAGAAAAATCATTGAGGGAATTATTTAGATTCAGTTGGTACTAGGCAGGGGTAAAAAAATGAGTAAATGCAAATGTAAATTGAAAATTATTTCCGAAATATAAGAAAATAAAAAGGGTGAAATATAATAAGATAAAACTGGCAATGTTCATTGCTTTATTCACAAAATAGGCAAGTGGTTTGCTTATTTCGTGAATTCGGCAATATTTTGCCTATTTCGTGAAATGGGCTATTTCACCGATTCGGCGTAACATATATATTTAAAATTCCTTAAGTCAATGGGTGTTGAAAATATTTAGAGTTATAGAAAACTAACCAGTAAACAGAATGTCTGAATATTTAGGTGAAAAGCAATCTTGACGTAAAAATTTCTATAAAATTTCGAGTTATAGATAAATTCGATTTATAGAATTATATAAATAATTTTGACCCCCTGCAGAATGATGTTGGG
>JAODFZ020037723.1:0-13706 GCA_027574845.2 Deinopsis erosa
AGCAAAGCAAAGCAAAGCAAAGCAAAGCAAAGCAACGCTGCTGCTGTTCGGCCTGGGTTATACAAATATCTCAAGGTTATTTTAGACGTCGCGGTCCGTTCCAACCGCAACCGTCACACCATTTAACTATTGACTGGCTAGTAGATGGATAGTTAAGAGGCAAATTAACTAACTAATTATGCTCATTATCGATACTATTTTGTTAGTCATTAAATAAGTATTTATTCTATATTTTCCGTTTCAAATCTATATTTTATGTCATTTGTTTGTTTCTATATTCTTTCTTAATCATCATTTGTCATTTCTTATTAATAGAATTCAAAATAAAAAATACCAAATAATAATAAATTTTGTTGGATTTAAATAGAATCAGTGCCCAACATGGTATTTTTGTATACGTGTATCGCCGTACGTATCGCTGTATGTATGTATATGATCCTGTGCTTTTTCTTTGCCGATCTACGCATGCGTCTCTGAATGATGCTGATTGTGAGTTCCGATCTCGAGATCTGAGCTGCGGCCTCGGATAGCCTAACTAAATGTTATTATTTTACTTAGCTTACCTTGAACCTAAACGCGCCGAGTCCACTTCGTGTCTATAGATGTGCTTATAATGTAGTAGGCTCTAACAAAACACAAATTGTATGATGCTGTGGCTGCTGCTGCTGTTGCTGCTGCTCCTGCTGCTGCCGCTGCTTCTTACTGCCTCTCTTGCTTGCTATTATTACTCCACACAATTTTTCTCTCTTTCTTTCTTTCTTTCTTTCTCTCTTTCTTTCTTTCTTTCTTTCTTATATTTTACATATGTATATCTATTTGTAAAGCTGATGGTTTTTTTAAAAGCTCGTTAGAGTTGCTGCGTGTGGGTTTTATAAAGTTGATGTATGCTATTTTGCAGAGGCGTTTTATCAATAAAATATAGTGTAATAATAATAAATCTTTGTAAGCATTTGTGCAAGTGTCTTAATTATGATAAACGCGAATAGAGCGGTCACGGTGTTGATGCGGCTATTCTTTAGCATAAATCAATCTAAATAAAATCAACATACATATATGTATATCTATGTATATATGTATACAATATACAAAGTACTTTCCAATATTACCTATAATATTTTAAAAGTTTCTTCTTGATGCCATTGATAAATAGTATACAAAAGGCTTCATCATTGGTTTGATGTTGGTTTTCTCCTCTTCCTCTTCTTCCTCTTCGTTTTCGTCTTCGTCTTCGTCTCTTCTCTTGTCGACGTTGGTTTTTTTTCTCCTCTTAATTGCTATAGATGGTAGTTTGCTGGGTTGTCGGATGCAGTGGCAACGGCGCAACGCAGAGACAGCGACCAGCGACCGACCCAAGTTGCTGTGACCGCGCCCGCGCCTCTCAGCCTGCTTGGCCCGCGGCCTCATCGGTTCGACCGTGCCTGCTACCTCGTCCTTTACTCCGAACTCCGCTATAATACTCAACACTTCTTTCAGCCTTGGCTATCGTAAAGGTCAAAGATTAACTTTACCGTAAGACATACGTTGCTATTCGACACTAAAAAATTAAAAAATCATTTCTCTTTATAAAATATATTTAATTACATTCTAACATATACTATTGAAAAATTAATTAAAACACCAAAATAAAAAAGTTTTTCAATTTTATGTTAGTTAGTATAAAAGAATTATATACATATGAATATACCTATGACATTTGGTGTCGTTAAAAAGTTAGTAATCATTAATTGCCTCGACGGTTATTTACATTTTGGTCCATTTGTTTAGTTTTCAAATTGATTGGGTGTGGCGCTATCTGTATCAATATCTTTACCAACCAGCATCACTGGCAGTGGCATGGCATAGTTAATAAAGAAAAAAAAATCTAATATTACATCAATCCATTTCTGTATTCATATCTATTTATTTGCATATATGAATCTAAATATAAAAATGACATACCATTAGCATGTGTGTGTGTGTGTGTGTGTGTGTGTTTGTTTCGATAAATACGCGTGTGTATGTTTCTCTATACTTATATTAAATATGAAATCTAATTTTGAATTTGGAAAAGTACTACCTGAATATATTTTCTGAAATGAATGCAATTAGAGTATATGTTATAATGTGAATAGTAAGTAGTAAAGTAGTAAGAGTTGTAGTAAATAAGTAGTTGTTGTTAATGAATATAAAATTTGAGTGGAAGCATACCGGTTTGTTACAAATTTGACGGCAATGTGGTGAAGATCTGGTCGATAGTTGTCTCGGGGTCGAGGTTGGGGTCGGTGGCGCTTTGCTCTGGCATACTTCGTGCGATTACAGGTGTGGGTGTCTGGCACGCGGTCTCGCAGTTGATATTCCTGTTTTAGGTCACCCCGGCAGCACTTAGAAGTCACTCTTCAACTTGCATTATTGGAACCTACCTCAACTTACTTTTTGTAGAGCTCATATTCTATTATAACTGGTTTCCTTAGCTAGTTTCGGAAGTAGGTGCAATCAGGTTTGGTATGACTTGATGCATTTTGTCATTTTTATTACCCATTGTATCATCATTCATCTTTTACTCATTCCGCTTTACTATTCATTCAAGCTAATTATGTAATATTTCAATAATGCTTAATTAATGCTAGAATTGAACAAATCTCCAGGTAATATTTAGTCAATTATGTATAACACATTTGAATACGTACCCTAATAAATGATGGTCATTGCAAATTTGCAACCCTTATTTTCGACGACAAAGAATGCGATATAATAGGCATAGAAACGAACCCTTGGACATCTCTAATTAGCAGCGAAAATCCAGGTGGTCTCTAAATGAAATATTTTATAAAATAAATGCCATCATAAAAACGTTTTTGCAACCATAGTATAGTTTTCCAAATGCATATTATGTTTATATAGATTAAAATGTCATCAAATCAGCTTTTATATTATCATTTTTTTCTAACTGACATTAAAGTTCATGAGAAATGTGCGCTTTTGCACCTTAGGGTATAGAGAGGATGAGTTCGTGTTGGGGTACATATAGAAGGGTATTAGAAGAAGGGTTTCTATAATAAATGATTTATATGCATAGAGATCTATACGGTATGTTTACTTAGTATATTGTTGATAGTGCTTCTTGACAAATTACAAAACATCACATTTACAGTTCAGTTCTCAGATTCAAAATGTTATGTTTATTTTAAAAATCATCAGCCTCATACAAAATACCTATACATATGTTACTCTCTCACATCTTATCATCCGTTCAAATCATATTTTATTTTAATGAAAAAATATCTTTTAATTTGGTGCCCCGTCGATTTAATCCGAAATAAAAATCAGTTGTTGTTTGTATTATTTTATAGTTATCAGAAGAAAGTATTGATGGCAATAAAGAGAAAAGCTGCACACACTTTTAAAAAAGATGTTGAGCTTGTTTTCTAATGCACACATAGAAAATAGTGAAAGACAATTAAAATATATATTTGAATTGATTGTGAATTATCATAATACTTATTTATTTCTTTTTGTTTCAGGTATGTCCCTAAAACTATATTTTAATGTGTGAAAGCGTTTTGGATTTAATTGCGTAATTTAAAGGGTATGTATATTAGGCTGTAATTAGAAATTTTTGCATTCCGAATAATTATTTTATTGTTATGACTAATTTACTTATGTAATTTATAATTGAAGGTAAGTTCCTCAAATATTTCATATCAACAAACATTCAATTTTAAATTCGACTATTTCGAACAAAATTATAGTTTCTAAAAATATTCGGCCTTGTTACTTTGATTGCCAGTTGACATTTAAACGATTAAATTAATATTTTGTGCAAATGACAATATATAAAGCTACAATATATTCTGATAATTCATTAATTTTTTTATTTTTAGAAAAAAAAAACATGTTGAAATTTTATTCCATCGAATTAAAAAATATTTAAACATATTGAATTTATAATTATCTTGTATGTGTGTATGTGTGTGTGTGTGTGTGTGTGTGTGTGTTTCTTAATATAATGACACAAACGTATCACAAGAATGTTTTAAAAGAATTTCTAAATCAAAATCTACTTTGCATACCATTAATTAGGTGCAAGCATATAGTTGACCTTTTCAAAATGAAATACATATTTCGGAACTTTCTTTAATGCCAAGGCAAGAAATATTGATACTTATATGTATCAATAATATTATTTTCTTCGGAAAGTTTATTCGTCGCGCTGATAATTGTTAGTTTTTGAATTGTCATTTTTGTATTTACTTTTTATTCGCATGGTAAAGCAAAAACTGGTTTTTGGCGCATCAGGTATAGGTCATTCCTCTTATTGTCAGATGCACACGAGCTTAGTCTGCATTCTCTTATAAAAAAATGTTTATTGAGAATGTATCGTGAGGATAAATTTGTATCAAACTTCATCTGGATCATTTATCCATTCAGATTAATTTTATCTTTAGAATCGATTATTATTTCGAAACAATTATATTAATATCTGTACCGTTATAAATAAATCTCAGCTGACGACTGTCAAATTGAATACAGAAAATGAATAACTGCCGCTTAAAAGAATCAAATTAATCAAAATAAACTTATAAGAGATTATAAATAATTTATTTAAGATATAATAAATTGTGGAAGGTGAAATATTGTCACGTAAATTTTTCCATCTTGATTACGTAATAATAAACAAAGATTTATTGATTGAAGCTGTACGTATAGTTCATTACGAAAAATTAAAATAAAAGTGTATTTAAGTTACATCATTGTGAAATTTATAAATGACACCGCCTTTTTTTAAAGATTTATCCATTAAATGTCATATCAATTACGACACCAATCCAGATACATTCTGCCAAAAATACACACACACAAACACGGGAGTACATATACATACATATATACATACATACATACATAATATAATATATGTTGTTAATCTGCGAAAGTAAATGATTTAACGCAACAAGACAGAGATCTTTGGGCTTGGCATATATTCATTCAACTCAGCTTTCGAATTCTTAAATTAATACTGAAAAACTTTCGTTAACTGCTCATTGCTTAAAATCTCTTAGTCTATAGAGTAACGATCAATTATATATGTCAAAATAAATCACATAGTTTTAGTTACATTACACAGCCACACACTCACATACACACACACACACACAAACACACATCAAGATCATTAGGATGTGGAAGTGTCAAAATGGTTTTCATTTTTATATTTATTCATTTACCAATAAACGTATACTAAAAAGATGCAATTAAAATGGAAAAAATATTAACAATGTAATTTAAATAGTTGATTTCCTTGAACATTGTGGAAGAGTAGTCGAATTGACCTTATCTCACACAAACTAACAAAGTCTCCAAAAACAAATTAGTAGCGTGCTTACTTCCTTTTTATTTATTACATGTATATTAACTTAGGTATACTTTTTTAATTCATTTAATTACTACTTTATTTCGATGCAATAATTTTTTTGATGAAATTTATCAAATGATTTTATCTATTTTAATTGGGAAGTATCCAAAATATAAATGACTTTTTTATTCATAAAATCTTACATAAGATTATATTAGATAATTTCCTATATTCACGACGTCGACGACGACAAGGAGCTAAATATTAGCTTAATTGATGTCTGTATTATTAACAAATATAAAATAGCTTTATGATTACGTAATAAACTAAACAATATGATTAATTTTAGTTAAAATTCGCTATAAAAATCTATCCCTCATTTCATATGTGGAGGCTTAAAAATGTGTAGGTTTGCACTGGTCGATATTCTATTCTATACGCATAAATTAACATGTAAATAGAGTTTGTGTTACTATTGTATTATAAATAAATAAATAAATAAATAAATAATTTTCTAAGCGAAAGTGAGCCATTATAATAACAGCATAAGTTGGTAGACCGAATCTATTTCATGTCCTTGCAAAGGTTAGTTGGACGATTATATCTTTAGCTATATAAACACCTTATATCAAACCAAGTTTTACTATAAATTTCTTAACAAAACATTTATTATAATTGTTTATTTATTTCCTTGAATCCTACATCCTACAAATTTTTTCGATCAATTGTAAAATATTTTAATTTTATTGCTTCTGTTAATATAATTTAACAGCATAATTAATATTAAGCAATTGTTTATAATTAATATAGTTTTCCGCTTTTCCCGCACGACTTTTTAAGCTGTTTTATTAAGTGCATATTTAACCACATACTTTTATTACGTTCATTTATTTACTCTATAACGTATATAATCTAGTAAATGAAGCAATAATTAAGGATTAAAAATATCCAACTAATATAATAATTTGATTTCATCTTATTTATTTATTCATTCATAATCCTATTAAAATAAAAATGTGCGCATCCGTTAAAGTAAATTAATATTGAAAGTTTTCTAATTTAAAAATTAATTAATATACGTATAATAGTATCAATTATTGTTTATAATATCTATATATATATCAAATATATATTAAAATTGACCAATCAGCTTTAAAGTTCAACAAGTTTTTTTTCGCTCATAACATTTGTGTGTTTTAAATTTATGGGTTAATGGACATGTATAATAAATAATAATAAACAATTTTTTGGTGTTCCGTAAATAGTTTATAGAAAACAATGATTTATTTATTAATTAGTAGTGCAAAATTCGTTATATAATAGTTGAATAAGAGCATTTATCATTTGCATTTTGTTTACAAATTGCGAAAAAAAAAATTCTTTTCTACCTGATGAAAAGCGCATTGTTGTTCTTGTAAAGGGACTGAAAAGGGTTTATCTGCATTTATAATGTCCATTGTCTGACATACTCAAGTTATAAATTCTCGAAAAATATTTTATATGAAAAGTAAAATTTTTATGAGTACGTTTTGGTTGAAAGCGTGCACATGTAAACAAAACACACAACTGTATTTTGATTCAGTATGATTCGGTCTAAGAAATCTGCTGCACCACCATCAATTCTTTTGCTTTTTCACGGAAGATATATTTGTGCGTCATATTTTTAATATGCTTTTGTTTGCATTTGTAAGCGAATACCACTGAAAAGACATTTTTAAACGTATAGATTAATATGATGCATTAAGTCACAGATAATGTTAAATGACGGAGACTAAAACCGTGGGACAAGAATTTATGTGTGGCATTATGTATTGGTTGGTATGTTAGTGGTTCGTTATAGCGCTATCTCTTAGCAGTTCAGGTAAAAGTGACCATCACATAAAAAAAAACCAACAACCAACATTTGTAGTGTTAAGAAAAAAAGAGATATTCTTTTTCAAAATGAATGTAGATTTAATTAACAAATTTTATTTATAATTTCCGTTGAAATGCGCGGGAATTACAAAAATGAGTGATTATCGTTTATGAAGATCCTTCAGTCTACTGAAAATGATTACGTGTACGCTCTCTTTTCATTTTTTATTTTATTTTTGTCTGAGCTCATTTTTTATGAAGACCTTTCTAAAAGATGACCTGAATTACGTATAAGAGCAGAAATTTCACCAATATCCTTGCAAATAATTCCTCCTGCATTTAATTTGACCGCTTACAAATGCATTTAAAATAAAATCAATTTTATATCAATCTGATTAGCATCACTCCTCAACCAGCTTGTAACTGAAAACTTGTTTCTAAAACCTTAAAAGTTTTTTTTTTATTATTATTATGATTATGAATGTACGTTATATTATATTTCCTTTAAATATACACTTGGTTAATAAGCATCAACAGTATAATTACATTTGAATGTATTGCGTCAAATCAGCAATAAATTAAGTTATTATAGAATCATTTCAATTTTTCTCCATTTTTCTCTATTTTGCGATTAAATGAAACTTCTGTCATAAATATAATGTAATAGTAGCGTTTATAGTGCATAAATCTTTCTTTTTTTTGTCGTTGTTGGAAAAAGGATGACTTAATTTCGTTAGAATATTAAATTTTGGTTTATTGTTATGGTTTGCGGGTGTGCATAAGAGTTTGACCACATGCATATCCAACAAGCGGAACCGATATTTGAGCTGTTATTTGACACTTGCATACGATAGAAGAAAGAAAAACTTGGAAGAAGTGTTCGTTCATTAATTCCATGCATTTTATAATAAATGAGAATGCGTTTAATTAATAGTACACACTGTGATTGAAAAAAAAAAAAACGAATGATAACTTACGCATGCGTTCTTAAGGTTTATACCTAAAATTGTCGACTACCTGTAACCCAATGGGCGGTCCGGGGTCCAGCAGTCCGACAGTCCGGCAACTCACCTGGTCTGGCCACTTCAGTTCCACGACAAGCATTGCAAGGTTTAGATACGTCGCGATATCTTGACATGTAGTGAAAACGCAAGTACTAAGTGCGTTTGACATTGACAAAGTGCTGAAACAAGTGAAATTCAATGTTAATTCATTTATAAAAAGTTAAGCTCAACGCATTTCATTGGAATCATTAACTCGTTTGTTTGTTTGTTTGTTTTTTTGGTAAGCGCTGTGACAAATATTGGATAAATAATATAGGAATAAAATGAGCGCGCGAAATATTTCTGAATTTCTGAGAGTTGTTTTTAAAAACCGTGTGACAATATTACGTACACATGAAGCGTAAGGGTTTTTTGAATGACCTGCGGCTAAACTAACGAAGGGTTACTACTATGGGTCTAACTCTAAAGGGTCCTAGATAGTGCAAACCGTTGCCAGTTCAAATTTGAGTGACCAACAAATATTAAATATATGCCGTTGTTAATTTTATGCGTTTTCTAATCGTAATATTTCGATGAATTAATATATAGAAAGTATGACATTTTTAGTATAAAATCCGCCTCAGGGTAAGGAAGTTAAAAAAATATTCGTTCATCTATCTAACTAAAGTCTAAACACACGTGCGTTCAAATTTTCAATCAATGTTTTCTATGCGATGCGATGCATAATTTTCCAAACAAATATCTATATAACAGTATAAGACCTTGAATTTTCTCATACACTATCTAAATATACACAATAATACTTTTAATTGATTCGCTTGTATATTGTGTCAAAGGTGAGAATTACGTAGAGTATGTTAATGCATATAAACGTTTTATAAAAAAAATGTTATGCTTGCTATTTAATAACATGTTATAATTTTGATTATTAGTTCAAGTGTAAAGATTGTTAGATTAATCTCTTTCTATATACCAGCAATTGCAAGCAATTAGTTTTAAACTACACTTGACTTGTTAATAGTTATCATATATCAAACCTAAAGCTATTATTTTTAACGCATCTCGTCAAGCAATCAACTACACCAACATTTTATCGATATATTTTTAAACCAATCAATACTTTCACATTTATTTTAAGTTGATTTTTCATTCAGGTTGCTCTTGTTGGTTGGTTAGTTAGTTAGTTAGTTAGTTAGTGTGTGTGTATGTGTGTACATGAAATATTATGTAAAAATCCGTTATATTGAAATCAATAGAAGACCCCTTGCCCTATAAAAGGCTCACGCCTTTTTAATTTATGTTAAACCAATTTTGTGCAATGGATAGCTTATTCTTGGCCCGTTACACATTTAAAATCGATCTATTCATAACACATATTGATTTATTGACATGTTAAGAATAAAATCAGATACCTGTGTCCAAAACCCATGACAAAACCTTAAACATATACTCACTCAATCTATTAGAAATTTTACGCATTATTTATCACTTTATTTAATAATTTTATCAAAATAAATAAAAATTTATTCATATTTTAGCAATATTTAGCTAATTTTATGAATATTTTTAAGAAGTAATAGTTATTAAAATATATTTCCGCTTAATATTATTGTTTATGGTATGAAGATATGAATGTGCAATTTTATAACAATTTCCATTTGAAAATTTCTTTTATTATGTACTTTCAACCATTATTATTATATTTTTCAAAAACTAAAAGCCAAAGTGCATTTTACTTTTTACTAACTTTCGATTGCTGAATTCAAATCCAATATGAATGAATTTAGTTGACAATGAATTATTAGGAAGAAAAGCTTCTAAATGTCACTAAAGTAGAGTATTATACAATATTATTATTCATAATGCTTCCAAATTCTGATTAATTAGTATCTCATTTAAAAGTATGTATGTATGTATGTATAATAGAAAATTATTTTGATGATAATCAATTAAAAATGCAAATAATTATTTACACGGACAGTTGAAAATGCATACATAATATTGTATTAATATGTAAATGAAAGTGTTAAAGTGAAGAAGACATTTGCGTGGGGTCCAAATCTGTCATATTGAGTATGTTGATGATGTGCCCAAGTATAATGTGATTGATGCACTAGGGTGTTGAAGCACAAGTATCTGACATCCTTCTACCTGCTTCTGCACAAACATAAAGGATCCATGCGTATACACCTTTCAGTACACACAACTAACATACCTCTTAAAAAGCACCCTTTTTACATCACAATTGATATGATACTCTGCCAGTTTCCCACCTAGCTACTGTACATTTTTTAATATTCCTATATAACAATATTTATAGCATTTTCCGTTACTGCATGAACCCTAGTGCAATATGATGATCATCATCATCATATTCCTGGTACCAACTACAAAACTCAATTATATAAAATTCATTAACTCGTTGCCACACCAACCACACTGATAACGTTTTATATGTTTTTGTTTTTTTTATATGTATGTATACATACATATGTCATATTTCCTACCATTATCAAGTTACTTGTTAATAATATGTATCAATTAAAATTAAATATTTATCAATACAAATGTGTTTAACAATTAAATTCGTTTTTCTTTTGTTATTATTCCTATAAAATTTATTCAAATTTAGTACTAAAGCAGTTTTGCTGTTTATTTATTTAGAAAATTTGCATAAAACTTTTAGTTGATTAAATAAATTTATTTGAAATAATTCAGTTTTTAGATGAATAAAATCGTGCTCGTTTAAAACAATATAAAAATTACGTATGCAGTGTATGTTAAGCATATTAGGAAGATGTTGAAGAGTAATAACGTCAATCGTGACAAAAATATGGTAGTTTATCACATTTGTCGTATAAAATATATGAAAGGAATGTTCATATAGTCGAAGCCTCTTAAAATAAAAATTCAGGTATCGTTTTAAAGGTCGCCTTGTGATCACTATTACAAAAACAACGTCCCCAGGCCTTTTTATTTGGTTATTACAAGTTGTCTTTTATCGAAAATTTATTACCGAAAAGAAAAAATGTTTTATTAAATTACATATTTGAATTGGTAATGGTTAATGGTTAATGGTGAATGAATGAATGAAATTGAATTTAAGTTTAAATTTCATTTGATTTGAAAGTTGAGAGTTAATGCGAGAAAACTCATAGAAAAGTGTACATTCTTAATCTATATGTGTAGACGACATCTGCGGTCTTTGCTTGTTTATCTTGATCATGACATGTCTAGAAGTGGAGACATTAATTCTAAAGGTGTGGTCATATTTATGCGGCAGGCCGGTAACATTCGATTAGATACTGTTTTATGGTCAGAAACTCTAAGCTTTCGCGAATATTGGCCTCGATTACAATTAGTATAATAATTATTCGATATGAAAATGATTCAATTGTATTCTGTATGAATATTGTTACTTATATGTATTTGTTGCACACGTTTTTGTACCAATTTGCAAAATCATAGACAAGCGCGTGCCGTTATGAGAAAGTGATATATTTCAGGTTCTTCAACTAGTAGAGTTGTAATATAACTATATAACAACTATATACATATTTACGATTGAAACATTGAATGAAACATAAACGGGTTTGACTACTTGCTTCATTGAGTGAATATACTTTGAAAGAGTGTGTTTGTGTAATTACAGTTGTATATTATTGCTAATTTTATGTTTGCTATTATTTACTTTCAGGAAACGTAAAGAAAGTTTAGAGAATCACGTCGTTGGAAGCACAGGAGAAGTGGGTCCCCGGGGTATGGCAGAGCTGCCCGAGGGGGGAGCACCTCCAGAAGATCAACAAACTTGGAGAGCTTACTATGAGCATCCCCTTACTGCAGCCACAACAGCAATGCTTAATATTGGTGGTGGAGCTGAAGATCAAACCGCAACAATGGGCTTAATCTACGAATATTATAAATTACCGGCGTTGGCTACAGATTCCAAAGATAAATTAGCAGATATTTGGCCGTAAGTTTCTCTCTACCTCATCTTCCAAATGAATAAAAACATTCAAATCAACGCTATATATTACATTATACAATAGGATAATATGAAGTTAGAGATTTAAGCCCCTTTGGCGTACTTAAAATGCATAATATATGTATATATATATATAAACCGTTTCTTTCTTTATAATTTATAGGCGCTTTTTGGTACCCGTCCTTTGATCTATCTAGGCCAATACCCTTATCGCGCCTTTTTGCCCTTTACAATTCATTACACAAATTCAAATTACTATTTCATTCCTTCATTCATTCAAAATATAATTTATTGTACAATTAGAGAAAAATAAAACCAAAAAAAAAATAAACGTTAAATTTGAGGGAATCTATATCAAAATTATTCAAAAGTGCGTAATCCCTAGTGCATAAAATTTAATCTCAAGTTGTATGGGTTTTGGTTTTTTCGCCCTTGGGGACATGAGAATAAACTACATATGTAATTTTAATCCAACTTATTAAAATGCTTATCTTCCATCTACACAGTAACATGATCTCGATTATATCGGTTTTGTGTGTACCCCTCAACTCAAATTAAATTAAACCTTGGTATTAGTTTTTCAATTTCTAAATAAATATAGAAAATATTAGGGACACTCATTTTTTTCATTACACTTACTACTGTATGATGATGATGGGCAAAATGTTTCTCAAATTCATACAGTTGCATGTTGGTTTTTTTACACAGTAATACAATAGAAAGATAAGAAATCAAGATCATATGTCACAATAGGGACCATTAAAAAAAGGGTTAGATATTTTTGTAGACACCGAGATGATGTTCAGTATGAATAAGAATAGTTGCAAATACAATGAGAGTAAATTTGTATAAGAAATCACAAACGGGGGAACAGAACGAGAGAATAAATAGAATAAAGTGAATGATGACAGAGTTGCGTAAATTTTTCTTTTCTTTTTCTTTTCCACTTTAGCTATATGTATACATATACATAGGTATACTAAGATATATTTTATGAAAAAAGGAATAAATGATTGGTTTGCAATTATTCTTGCATGTAAACTGTTTCATTTCGATATTACCATTTTGGTTATAAGATTACTTGATTATGGATGCAATTAGCAATGTAAAATTATTAATTATTATGATCTCCTTATATGTAAGAATGATTTTTTTCATTATAGGGCTAGTTCACAATCCAGTGGGATTCTTTCATCTCAGCTGAAGACTACCAATGGATTAGTCAGTGGGACGGGTCTTGAACTGACTCCACCTCTGAGTGGTACTACTCAGTTAAGTTCCCAGGACATTCAAGGTTTATTTATAAATCAACACGTCGGCTACGCACAACCTAGTGCTTCCGGTACCCAAAATCTTCATATTGTTAAGCGCGAACCTGAAGATCTTAGCCATCATAGAAAATTAGAATCGAGTTCGCCGGGTCTCGATGGTTCGATTATTGTGAGCAAGCATCAACAACGGCACAAGGTGATTTTTCCTTTCTCTCTCTTTCTCAATCTCTCTTTCTCTCTCTCTCTCTCTCTCTCTCTCT
>JAODFZ020037742.1:0-11052 GCA_027574845.2 Deinopsis erosa
CTGGACACCGACTAATGTAACATATTTAAATAAATTAACCTACAATCAAATTATTACGTCCTAAAGAAGTTATTCTAGGACTATGATAATGATAATATTTATATATATATATATATAGACTAAGACGATATATCTAGTTCTGCGCTACTGCGGGCCCACTGCAAGAGCTAGACAGAGAGATAGAAAGAGTGTATAATAATGTAGGGAGCGGAACCCTTACTTGGGATCCTGGATACCAGCTTCAACGGTCTCAACACCCGAAACGATCTCAACATCCGTAGATCAACGTCAACGTTTGCTTCGGCAAAAATTGTCATCGACCTGATACAAGTACAACTTAGTATGTAAGCTTTTTCCGACATCATAACTCTATTGTGTAAATCCACCGGCAAGTCCTCTTGCTTCATCACAAATTGCTTCCACAGTAAAGGCACGTAGTCAGCGCACACAAAATAAAGAAGAAAAAGGGAGTGCATAAAATAAAACGAAACCAACATTTGTGATTTACAACCGTATTAACCCAGCAGCACAACAACAATAATAATTCGCATATAAATTATCAAATCAACAGGAAGAATTTATTACAGAGCAGTGTGGACATGCCGTGGAAATTCTCACAAAGAAGTATACTCACGAAACTACTATACTAACATTTCTGTATCAAATAAATAATATCTAAAACGCATTTAATCTTTATTTGCGTTCATATTTTAACTAAAACGATCTTTTTTTTTTCAAATAAAGAAATAAAAGAAAAATAACTTACCCTGTGAGCACGACAAAGAAATCCATAATGTTCCAAATGTTTCTAAGATATGATCCTCTATGTAAAACAAAACCTAACGCTAGAATTTTCAACGAAGCTTCAACACAGAATATCCCTAAAAAGTATGCCTCTGTTTTTTCCTACAAGAGATTTATTATAATCAGATGTTAGAAGTTGCCGAGTTGGAAATTTTCGTTTCTTTTTTTAAAAACTCACTAATTTTTGTGCTAGCATAGTCTTATCATGATTGGGCAGGTGCTCTTCCAGCGCCAGCACCACACAGTTGGCTATGATTGTCAAAAGCACGGCATACTCAAATGGATTAAGCATAATTAAGGAAAACAAAAGAACAATTATCTAAAAAAAATTTTTTTGAATTCAAAGGATATGGCCACTCAATGATGAAGCGCGTGTATCTACGGATGATATTCTCTTCGGAGAATAGGAAGAGCGAGCTGGGCCCCTGGCCGCCCGCTTCCCTCGCACCCCCCATTCTATCAGCTGCGCCCACCCCCGCCTGCTGCTGCACCGCCTGAGCCGCCGCTTCCTGCGCTGCGGCCAACCTGTAACAAAACAAAAAATTTATTATTCAAATCAAATTATAACTAGAGAAAAAATGTGCAACATGCAACTTATTATTTAGCTTGTTGCCGCCGCCCTTATATGGAATATAGCCAATACACACTTGGCACTGATCATATAACAAATAGATCCGTTACGGAAACTGGCTGCTGGATGAAATAAGATTTCTAAAGACATCAAAGCAGTTTCTATATTTGAGTAAACTCCAATCTATGAGCGACTTTCCGACTGGCTTGATTATCCAGACGGCGCCTAACATTTACAGACGACGCAATGGTTATAAAGGATATAGGTTAGGGGGTTATGATCCATGTCCTTCTCTAATAATATTCATAACGCACACATAATACTCAAATTGACTGACAAGACGTATTCTTTTAAAATTATCTAGCACACTATAAGTGTTCATGATAAAAGCTCTTAACATTGAAAAAAAAAGAGGAAATGCAAACTACAGAGCTTTTTAGCTTGCGGTAGTAAACAATCAGTATCCTTTTAAATGTACTTTCTGCAGACAAACAAAAGACTCAATATTTGAAGCTTAGAAAAGAAAACTTCTAAACAAGGCAAAATTGTTTTTGAAAAATTCAAAGAAACCAATTTTCAATGACCTCAATTTCTTTACATGCATTAACCCATTTATTCAGCAACTGCAATAAATTTTAAGCAAAATTTGAATGCAAAATTATCAATAAATATTTAGGAAAAATGTTGTAAATTAGATTTACATGTTAAAGTCGTTCACAAAGTGCACTCACTACTTTGCTTCCATTATTAATTTCATTGCACAACTTCCATAAAACATCGAAAGTGCGTTTATATTGATTTTTATAGTGATAATAAATATTCTAAAGATTAATATGATGGAGGAAAAATTGTTACGATACAATGTATAGAGAAATCAATATATGTATACATTGTAATAAAAATCGATTCATATTTCTAATGCAATTGAATAAATTGTTTATAATTTTAATTATTAAGGGATATAATATCATTTTTTTACTAAATATAAATTATTCATATGCGAAAAATCCTTTATTGATGATTTCTTGAAATATTTTATATGCATTTTTAACAATGAAACATTTCCATATTTCAGTTGAATATTTTAGATTCTCGTTTATTCAAAATGCTGAATGGTTTGACATTTTACACATTTTCACTTGGAAAAAACTTAAAAAATTGTTTCCTTTCTGTGCCTCCATTATTCTTAAAATATTTCAGCAATAAAATCAGAAAAGTTGAAAAATATTTAATTAAATGTAACTAAAATTTTAACAACAAATGTGATATTATTGTTAAATCGGTTGCTTATTAATTGATTTTGTTAGAGGCGTTAAATATGTAATTGATTTGTTCTATGTCTATGTATTTTTGCTATTTATAGAAAAATATAATTTCTTTTAATATGTTTCTTTGTTTAAATAGAAAAATTGTTGTTTTCAAAAGAAATGTTGTATAATAATTTCATCAATAATCCTAGCAATTACAATTAAAACATAAGGAGGGATTTTGATGGAATAAATTGAAGAAAATCTTAAATTTCTAATTAAGAGTAAAGATAAAATGATAATTTTGAATAGCAACTAATGATTATTATACATATAGAAATAGAAGGAAAATTTGTTTAAAGAAAAACGCAGCATTAACGCAAGTTGAACATTGAACGCCGGCGCTTTTCCTGCTAGAAAAACGTACCCCGTGCGAACACGTGTTTGGGGTGACGCAGAGGGCTGCAAAATGACGTCACAGCGGCCATATTATCGCGTGACGTAGCTGTGATCGATACGCACATAACTGCAGTGCTCCAAGCGGGATGAGCTAATTGAGATCGGGGAATCATTTTCAATAACAAGGTTGGATTCGCAATACGACAAATGTACAACAGACAACTTTCTCTACTTTAATAACATTTAATCCTAATGAAACGTATTCATCATAAAATGAATTTGTTTCCTCATAAAATTACTAGCCATTCCATATATGTTCAGTAATTTTACGAGCATTGAAGCAAAATGTTGGCATACGATTTAACATCCATTAAAAACTAATTTTAGAAAAATATGTCTGCAATAAATAATGTAATTAATAATCAACAAGTAAATACTTTTTAATTGAATTAGAATTCTATAAAGCGATAAAACAATTGACATTTCTAAAGCATAAAAATGTTTACTTTATGTTTGTAGAGAACTTGGGATGTATTTCAACCGTATTTATGTAGTAATTAATAAAATAGTTGTAAAATGGTATAAAGGGCACAACTATAAATTACATTCTTTGTTGTTTTCTTGTTAAAATACTTTATAGCAAACTCATCATTTGGTTAGCTTTCAAAGTAGGGGATTACTAGTTTTAATTAAATTTACCTTTTCATTCCGATAAAACTAAATCAATGTACATTTTCAGCACAAACAAACACTGACTTGAGTGTAAAAATTGAATCTAACCTCAATAATACATTCGTTCGCATGCATACATTGAAAAAGGCTTATCAAATCTTCCTTTGACCGTATCATGAATGTAACCTTCTATAAGCCCATCAATGTGCGCCATTTATTTCGAATTGAATTATTTCGCCTAAACATTTTTAGTTAATTTTTTTTTCTTCTCCCCATTTGAGTTATGACTGTAAATTAACTAATAAATGTATCTACCAATTAAATTAATGTGTGCAATAAATGAATATGAAGAAAGTAATGATTTTGATGGCGCTTATAATATTGAATATTGTTTTATTGATTGTTTCTGTATTGTTGGCGTTGATAAGACTTGAAATTATTGGAATATCTTAAATAATGCTGCGTACATATAAGAAAGGTCATTGCTTCCACTAGATGGAATAAATGACCCATGGAACATAGATAACGCTCCTCTTTTGTTCCTTCGCATATAAAGATCATGAATATTATTTATTAGATATTTTTTTTCATACACTTTTCAGAAGCTACTATGATGTGCTAGAAGCTATTAAAGATTTTTTTTGTGAGCCGGTTGAATGAGTGTTGGCATTTGGATAAAGCTGAGCGTGTAATATGAGAATGAGTCAAATAATATTATAGATGATGAGTTTATATCGACATAGTTAAACAGCCACCCCTAGAGTGTCTGTAATGTGGGTCACAAGGATCAATGTACATGAAAGGCAATCTAAAAGAGATTTTGCGATTGCTGTGGAATTAGTGGAAGCGCTTTAAAAATAGCAATTTATTGAGTTTTCCTCTGCAGTGTTGATCGATGTTGGGAAAACTAACCTGATTTGTCAGAGTGGGCTTACAGCAGCATGCCTCCATTTTGTGTTACTGAGTTAGGGTGCAGAGGTGTTTTTTAAGCGATCGCTGTTGTGTCCGGGCATCATCTTAACTCCGGCCAACACCTGTCAACACATTTAGCACACCGATTACCGTACACAGCACTTCATTTTTTCAAAATTTTGCCTTTTGCACAACGTCACTTGTGTCGGTCCGCACCCGTACTCTCAGGGTTGGAAACACTTTCGGCTCAATTCGGAATACATCGAACACACAGTGTAATGCGTGTACTTCAGCGTGCGCGTTTCAGGAGTTTCCCCGGACTTGCGCCTCTTTTTTTCAACCCTCTCTCATTCTCTTTCTCTAGACGAAGCTATTCTGGGCTAAATCTAGACTCCGGACAGGCTGACTCAACTCATTCATGATCATCACTCACGTGCTCATTTCTACATTCTGCCAATATTCTAACTTTATGCATTTCAACTAAACTATTTCATGTTTTTCATTAAATAAAAGCTCATTTCTAAGCTCTATTTAAACTACACTAATTATATCCTACATTTTATTCAATGCCATCTTTTGGAAAATCTACTAATTAAATAAACAAACCCATTCTAGTATCATACAAATAGAATTCATGGAAAATACTTCAATTATATCAAACACAAACTTTTATAATAACGTAGAAATAATAATTTAGTAAATAAAGTTTATGATTTATTTATGAATAAATGCAAATAATAATTCATTAATTTCAATAAGAAGAAGCATCGCAAATTTATGAAACTTTCAAAGTAATTAAATTATCATTTAGGAAAAATATTTTTATGCATAATATTATAAAAGAAGTATTGAATGAACGTACGTAGTAGCAGCACTCTCTGTGAGCACGAGGTTTTACCATTCACTAAAATAGCGGACATGCGTATCATGAAAATGTGCCAGGCGTCGCGACGCTCACTGTAATGTACTGCATTAACCACCCGCCAGATGACAGCAGAAGTAGAATATATAGAATATATAAACTAACAATAAATTTCTATCAAATAAACGAAGAAAATCTTTTTTTTAAAAACAAAGTTTGTTGTATCGATTTCCGGTAAGATTGGAAGTGGTAGGTGGTTGAAAATATTTTGTCTAAATAAATAGATTCGTATTCTACATTTTATATTAAAAATTAATAAAACTTTGTTAAAAACAATATGTGTTTTTGTCGAATTAAATTTTTTATAGAAAATGTTTTATGAATATAGAAAATTCAATTTTCTCATATTATTTTGTTGTGGGAAAAAATATATAAAATCTAACATGTTATATTACAATTGATGGTAAACTTTCCTTTCCTTACTTCCTCTATAATATAATCCTCCAAGCTCAAATATAACACAGAAAGGAGAATAGAAATGAATGTTTGTTGGCAATACTTACATAATATCTCCAAGTTTGAGACGCGTTTGTATAAGGGCACATGATTTATGGTCCGATGTGGTAACTGCACGTCGCCGACGTGTATAACGTATCGGCGGCACATCATCGGCGCATCGAATCGCCGGTGAAGAGCCGCGACGCCGGTTAGACATATGTCTTCCAGCAACACCACCCAACATTCTAAAACAATAGCACAAATCAGACCTATATCACATAGTCACACAGATTAAATGTTCTATATAAGGAAAGTTTCAAGGGAAAGTTTTTGTCAGATAGAAACTTTACATAATTATGTTCAAACAGAATGCGTGTGCGTGTGTGTGTGTGTGTGTGTGTGTGTGGGTGCGTATATGTTAGCAGTTAGTGTGTAGTAGATTTAACCCAATTTAACTTCATTTTGTAGCATGTCTTTATCTACAATAGCTAAAACCTTTACTCACTAAGCAGCTTAAAAAACATCTTTTTTCTATTTTATAAATTTTAATCTTTCATCTAGTATGCTTGATGATGAAATATTTAATAATACAACAAAATTCTTGTGGGAAAAGGTACACGCATGTTAAGAATATTGATGGATGTATAAAAGAAGAGGAAATTCAACAGAAAATTTACTGTAAGCTCTTTGAAGCATAATATAATTTATGTATAGTTAATTTATACGCTTGCTAATGCAGAGCATTCAATTTCTATCGATAGCATGCAACGATTATTATTGAGGATGGAAAACCCTCGCAGCTTGAGTCCCATTCGCATTTCCGTGGTCGGTACTGTCAGCTTTTATTATTTGGCCCGAATCTGCCAAGAGCAACAGGTTCTGAACCGCTCAACAAGTGCTGAAAGCATTATTATACTTTACAAATGAACATTGTTAACTGTAACAAGACATCGCAAATACTGTTAGATGAAAAATGTTCTTATCTCAACACTTAAACATCTCATAAATGATAGGGGAGTAATAATAACTGACAATGGAAATTTAGCTTTATATAAAATTCTGATTAAAATTTCGTAAAAAGAATATTTAACAATACAAATGAAATGCATAATGTGAAGAGCCCTATCGAGAGGATCCATTCTAACAAAGCGAAAATGTATTACTGATTAATCAGCAAATAACAAGGGAGAAAAACCAATTCAGTATATTCTATTCAATATTTTTTTATCAACAACTAACAGCATTTCCAATTCGTTACTAAATTTTCTTTTATAAAATCAATAAAGCTAGATGTGAATGACAAGAAAGCAGCATTTTCATCCTATTCTTCATTATTTCGGTAAGTTATTCAGTATTTCTTCTATATGTTTGTGTTATCAAGCATAATGTGCTATGAAACATGAATAAATCATTAAATGTATATTCCTTTTTGTATTTGAATTTTATTGTCACATCAACATTTTCATACCAAATTTTTGTTGAGCGTTTTATTAGCATCGTTATTGCATAACTTTTTTTATTAAAAAATCCCTCATATTACAAAATATGATTTTCCTTATACGATTTAATTAATTATAAACTAAAACGAAATGTATTTGTTTATAAAGTGTTTCAGAACTTAATTAAAAATACAAACAATTCATAAATTTTATGTCATATTTAGGAATTGTTTTGGACAATTTTTCATTAATTTCTGACAAACAGTTTAAAGCAGACGCTTAGTCAACTTTTAATTAGAAAAAAACATGTAATTGCTAATTATTAACTTACGTATTTTACAACATAATAAATTAATTTAAAAAAATCTGAAGAACACGTTCAATTTTCCACTTCAGTAACATAAAAAGTTATAAAGTCTTTGTTCAATTTTCTACGAAACTAATTAAAATAATCGTTGTATGCCATTATTTTATATATAAGTAGACATCAGCATTACTTAATAAAAGAATCCTTCAATTTCTATGTTATAAAAATAAACAAATTGGAAAAATCAATTTTAATTAAAATATAGAAAAGCTTTTATAATATGCACAAACCTATTGAAAAGTGCTTTTCATATAATTCTGATAATAATTAAATTAAATTAAACAATACAAACATGTCGATGTTGATATTGTTTCTAATTTCAATAAAATGAAATAAAATGGTTAATAAATATGATCCAAATTCGATATTAATTAAAATTTATAATTGATGCATTTTTAAGATAAAATTTATAATATGATTGTTAACATTTGCTGTAATTAATATTATGAAAATGGTTGAACAGGTGTCTGTACCGAATAAGTATTCGTATAGTTTGCAGCTATAAATACAGTTGAGCCGGAGCCGGGCAAAGATCGATGAGACCGCGAGGGAATCGAGCTCCGGGGCTCCGGGAGTTTTGAGCCCTTCCGCGAAAACATCATTACGGATTGACACGGGGTCTGATAGAGCAAATCGAAAACGATTGCTTCTCGCTTTTCAATCTTTTACGATGTTCTCTGTATGTGTAGCCCTATATTTAGGAAACGTCGTTCCACCCACCAGTTGATCTAATAACTTCATCCCTTTTTGTTTTCCATTATGTTTACATAATGTTACTTTCCCATTTCCACTGCACTACTTCCATATTCTATATTACCTTATATTTTTCTTTCTTTATTCATTTTTTTTTATACATACATACAAAGTAAAAAATATTTTTTTATATGCAAAATTATTCAAAATTCTTTTCAACGTTGTTGCTGTAATGAATGTGGTTTAATTAACGCTATTTTTACCTTTGCGTTACAACATTTAAACAAAAGATAAACAAAAATTCAAATAAACCAAAATATATCAAAGGCGTTAATTTAATGTTTAGTAAATTGAAATTTTATTTACAAAATATTATTAAGCAAAAAAAATAAGAGAGAATAAAAGTTTACCATATTATTGAACGTAAAAGTTTTGTAAATTGCACAAACATTTTTAACGTGTTCATAACTTTTTCATTATTAAAAAGTAATATTTAAAATATAATTAATTTGAGAGCAATTATTTATTTGTAAAACCTGTGGGTTCGTTAAATCGATGAATATAATTAAATTTCATACATTTTAATAACTTTCCGACAAATAAATTGAATTTCAACTTTTAATTTCCTTTTTAAGTGAAATCACACTTTCAGTTACGTAATTCTGTTACAATAAAACTAGAATATCTCTATTTTCTGAAATAACATAAATTTAATGCAAATTTTATTATCTGCAATAAACATCTGGTAAATCATCACGTTAAATGTACACAACGATCTATATTTTGTGTATTATCATTGCCTTTATAACATAAAAACGAAATGTTTTCAAACAAAAACAATTTCAGCTTTCTCATTAGCAATCTCTTTTGTATTCGAGAACTCAAAGCATTTTCTTTAAAGCAAAAGATTGATTTTGTCAAATATTTTTACGTGATTTTAAAAGCAACAGGCTTTTTTCTATATAAATGAGATTAAATTCTTTTCATACAATCGTGCTAATAATCTGATAAAGATAAAATATAGTTGCATTGTGTTCCATAAATTAATCATTAAACTTTTTTCGGTTGATTTTGTTAAAGTTTCTATTATGGAATAAAAGTTGATTGTTGCTAGGGACTTGATAAATATATCTAATAAATAAAATAAATGTTTTAGTATCCTACAAAAAAAACAAATAAAATATATAAAAGTTTGCTTTTTGTTTGTTTGCTTTTTAAGGACATATAAGTTGCGTCACTTTTCCACCTGAAGCACAACAATAAAAAATAAATTCACAACCAGAAAACTTTTAAATTTTCTCACCTTTCGCATTTATAGCAAATAATTTTATGTTAAAAAGAAACATGATGAAAGAGTTAACAAATCCTTTAAAGAATTTATTCATAGACTTGCAAATGTAAAACACAAAAAAATCCTTCCTTCATTTTCTTGCTACAATCAGTGCGTGAATCTAACCAGATGTTAATACGATTATACTGAATAATTTAAAAAATAAGCAAAAAAATAATTAGCTCAAGAGTTTGTAATCAGCAGAGAAAGTTTAACTTGTAATTAACAAGTTGTTGGTAGATTCTTTAATTGTATTGTAATGATTTTCAGCAACTGGCAACAATGGAAATGAAGGAAAATATTATTTGAAAATTTGTTCCAAGTATAGATTGGCTAATAATTATTCAATTAATATAATTAATTGATCCCGTTTTTCACTTCAACGAATCTAATGAGTTTTCTACGCAATTGAATCAGTTTTTCAACAAAAATGTTATTGAATTGTTTTAATTAAAATTAGAAAATTTTAAAAGAAGAAAATTTATTATTATTCATTTTAAGTAATTAATTTTATCTAGTTTAATTACTCTAAAAACCCAACACATAAACAAGAATGTAAAATAAAGAATTTATTCTAAAAGTTTGTTTCTAATTAATTTACAAATTGCTTAAAACTTATACAATTTTATTTATCATTATTTCTGTGCAAATAAAAAACTTGTTTAAAATAATTGCATATTCAACTCAGCAAGTTGTAAAAAGTATATATTTTCTCTAGAAAAATCAATCTTGTTAAACAAAATGATTGAAGCAAAATGTATTCCTTGAGCAATGAACAAAGAATGAATGTTTACTTATTTGTTTACATAGAAAATATTGAAAATAGGAAATCATTGTGTTGCAGATTCCTTAATAACTCAATAAACTTCCATATGCAAATGAAAAATATTATATTTTTTTAAATTTATTGTATACAGTAGCTGCTCGTTATCATGTTTATTCTTCCATGTATTAAGTGGCAGCAGGGACGGATTAAAACCTTTACGACTTCAAGTACCTTAAAACTTTTGTTGCCCCTTACAGTTTTTTCATATACAATACAAAAAAGAACAAAGAGAAAACTAAACAATTTAATTATTACTATTTTCTTCATTATGAAAATATATTCTTCTAGTTTTTACTCTCTGTATATTAACTTCGTATTTGTATGTCAGTAAGTATGTAAGTAAATATGAGGGTTCCTCTTGCGACGGCAAATTAACCGACTTCCCGTGATCGGATCGAGCTGAAATTTGGCAGATAGATTCATTGTCGAGAA
>JAODFZ020037752.1:0-15857 GCA_027574845.2 Deinopsis erosa
AATATTTGTTTACTTCTATAATATAAAATGTTTTACTCGTTTCTATTACGTATAATGAAAACTATCGTATTTCATCAAATGTACAATTAAAAAATATAATGAATTTCTTATTTTGAAATCATATATTATATTCCCTAGAAAAACAACATTTTGAAGTTATGAAACGATTCTAAAAACATGAATAATAGTATTTCTGAAAGCTTAAATAGTTCACGTAATATATGTAATAGCTTTTCGCTTGTTTTTCCTCTTTCTTTCACATCACATAGATAGATAAAGAAACGTACGAAATAAAATGAGTTTTATTTTGTGATCACAGACACATGATTAGTAAATATTTAATGCTATGAATGTGATCAAATATTATTATAGTTCTGTGTCGAGAGAGAGAGATATGAATAAATCTTCATACCACACAATGTGCATTATGCATTGTTAATTTTGCATTTCTTTCTATACAGCAGCAGCTACTTGAAATTCAAGTTCCATTCGAAATGCGTGCTTGAGTTTCACAATGTTCCAAAAACTTTTAACACATTCCTATATATTTGATAAATCCGATAATTTATATGACAATTCATCCATATTAATAATATCTGACTGACAAAGTACAACAAACAGAAAAACTCAAAAGTTTTTTGTTCAAATTGTTTCCTTGCTTCCATTGAATGAATCAATAACATTTACGACTACTCTTCCATTCATTAATATCCACACAACAACACAAAAATTCATTACCGTTGTTATTGTTGTTTATTCACCAATTTTTTATATATTAATTTAAAAGAATGGCTTCGTTAACTATCAAATTTTTGTATTGTGTCCGTTTTTCCCTATTTTTTTTTTTGCTGTTTTGGTCGATGAAATTTTATTGGTAATGAATATAGATGCCCAAAAATATAGCAGAAGCGATTAATTAAAAAGAGTAATTAGCGTGAGAGATGTAGGTCCTGCCGGAGCGCGCTGTTTTGGAACCGGAAGTTATGATTAGTTAATTTTATGAAAACGTCCTCCTCGGCAAAATGGACAGAATCAATTTATTTTCGCATGGCAACAACTAATTAAGACTGCGTTGAATGAATGATGATGTCATTAGATTTCGTATGTATGATAAACAGTAGGTGTATTGTCGGAGTGCTAAATGGGATAAACAATATACGAGGAATTGAGGAAAACTGCATTGTATTTAATTACAAAGATTAATTTATTAATTTTTTATCTAATAGATCAACAATACGCATTTAACAGAATCATATATGAATGAATTATTGTTAAGTTTACAGCTAGAGTCTTTGGTTTTTTCTCGTCGTTTTTGTTTTTGTATTGTTTATGTTATGAGGAAGTAATGTATATGTATAGAGTAATAATTTTTTTCTGTATCTTAACATCATTTATCTATATTTATGTAATAATATGTATAATTTTGTTTTGATCATTATTTTGTGGATTTTTTTTACATAGTTTGAAGGAGAATATTTACACACAAATATAATTTTTTATCTCTTAATGGATTTTCAAAATATAAATAAAAAAAAAACATAATATATCAATTTTTTTTTTTTAATATAAGTTAAGTGGTAAAATGAATAAATATGAGCAAAGGCACTAATTGAAGATGAACCACAAGGGGGTTAGGTTAGAGAGAGACAAATTCAGGAGTTAGCGGGGCGCAGCTTGGGGGTGGAGGTGGTGGAGGAAGCTCGTCCGTTGAATCTGGTAGTGAAAGAGTTGAACTACCACCTGCTGTAACTCGAGGACCCATATTATCATACTGCAGTGCAGCGCATGGTCGCCTGGGAAGCGTAGCCATTCCGTGATACACCGGCTTGGCTCTGTGGGGCAAGTCCAACAGGTCAGGACACCTGGACGTATCTAGTGTAGTAGGGTCTCGACTCACAGATACTGAGATGTAGATGTTGCCATAGGGTCCAGTCGGTAGGGTGCTTGTAGAGAATTCCGGTGGCGGTGGATAGACGGCAATTGGTAGTGGTTCACTTTCGATGGTGATGTGAACCGGCGCTTCTAGATGATCCATTTCAGATGCAAGCGCCTCACAGCT
Organism: Deinopsis erosa; assembly: GCA_027574845.2. Taxonomy (NCBI): domain Eukaryota; kingdom Metazoa; phylum Arthropoda; class Insecta; order Coleoptera; family Staphylinidae; genus Deinopsis; species Deinopsis erosa. The sequence continues at coordinate 2,060 of JAODFZ020037752.1, forward strand.
TCCCGTACCACGATCCGTTGTTGTTGCAATACTCACATCCAGCAGCTTCTTTTCTTGGTCGGTGAAGCTGACACTCGCTTTCATATTACGTCTGCGACGATTATTGCGTGATTTGACACAACAGACCGCGACAATAGTGCAAAGTGCGGAACATGACACCGCCACTCCGACAACCACTGAAGCCCACCACACTAAACCTGGATCAGATTTACTCAATGTTGTTGCGGTCACCACTTCCGGCAACACAAGAGTCACATTCAAACTAACCACAGCTAAAGAGTTTTTGGCAAAACATGAATAAACTCCAGCGTCCGCGTCACTAACATTATAAACACTAATATTGACCCATTTATTTAATAGTCCCTCCTCCGCCTCTAATACGAGCCATGTATGATTGATGGGTCGACCTTCATACATCCACGTAACCTCTGGTTCCGGATCCCCTAAAACGTGACATCCGAAACTAACGTTTCCTCCAGCCTCGGCCTGAACTTGTGGATATGGCGTTAAGAACACCTGGGGAGGACATGCAAACTCTTCAGCTGGCACGTCCTCCCATAAACGATCTTGTAACTCTTCCGGCTCGAGGCATGCCAACGACATAGAACGTAAATTGCTCGACAAAAACCAGTCTCGGAAGCCTCGTAAATCGCAATCGCAGCGCCAAGGGTTTCCGTCCAGTGCCAGCGATTTTAAATGAGCGAAATTCATAAATGCTGCCTCTGATAGATTGCGCAATCGATTCGATTTCAAGTTGAGCGATTCGAGTGCAGTCAAATGTATAAACGCATCTCGATGCACAATATCCAATTGGCAGCCTTCAAGTTCTAAAGAACGTAGATGAGGTAAGGAGGGAAATTGGGCTTGGATTAGTTTTTTTAAAGGATTGCCACTCAAATAAAGAACGCGCAATCTTTCGTTTCCATTAAATGTCTCCGGATCTAAACTAGAAATCTCGTTATCCGACAAATCAACTTCAACCAAAATGATAAGATCACGAAACGCGTCTCGATGGACATCACGTAAATGTGTGCTGCGCATAAAAATCCTTTGCAGATTAATTAATCCTGCCGACTTGAATGCATCCTTGCCGAGATGTAGAATTGAATTCTCTGATAAGTCCAACACTTGCATCTCCGAATCGAGGTCCGGTATTGTTGTGAAAGCAGCATCGAGGCACAATGCTGTTTTCTTCCCTGACGACCATTTACATCTGCATGATGTAGGGCAATCAGTCCAATCTGGAGCCGCAACGGCTAAAGCCGCCACCAGTAACAGTAGGGTGGCCACCGCCATCCCCTAAGCTCATCGTGGGATTGGCCTTTTTTCACGCCACATATTTTTTATTCACACACTAAATCAAATTTTTAATAACTTTTCTAAATTTTAACTTTCCATCAGTTCAACATTGCACAAAAATGCCTGTCACACGTACGCGTAACGCACACAAAATTTATAAAACCAGGAACTGGAAGTGTTTGTAGTAGTAGTAGTAGATAGGCGTTGTACAACACTTATATATTTACTTTATAGAAAACTAATTATACACTTTTAATTAGCAAAAGTTCACTGAACAGCTGAACAACTTCTTGCACGTACGTACGTATTAAACGGAATTCCAGAATCTATGCGCTCGCTTTTTTACTATCGTAGCGATTGCGCGCACTTATTTTAAAACTTTGTCCTATAAATACACTTCTGCAGATAAATGTGTCGTGTTTGTATGATAAAGCTTTACGCGCGAGTGTCTGCTTGGGAAACTAGACCGTCGCACTGTGATCCACTACACCGCAGCTTTATGGGTCGTGGCGCCCGTATTGTTGCGTCGGCGTCGTTACGCTTACGGATGCGCCTCCTCTACCCATAAATGCATTATATATATATAGGTATTTATTTATCTTGAATAATATTATATTAATAAACAATTAGGAATTAATGTACAATTATCTTTGATTTAATATTCATTACGCAAATCTAATCTATAATTATAGAGATAATCGTTATATCGTTGAATATTCATATTCATTAACATTCTAGCTAAACACATTTTATTCAAATATTTAAACAATTTAGAAATAGAATTGATAATAGTTTTGAAATGTAAAATTATTTTAAATTTAAAAATTTTTAAACAAATTGATATTGTGCTTCCATCTATCCGAAACTAGCCTAACAGAAAATATATTGTTTTCATCTGTCTTGTTTGATGGACAAAATTTTACTTATAAAATCAGTTCTAATCAATTATGTCTAGACAATTGTATGTAAACTAAATCATTTTCGAACGATAACTAAATTAAACATTTAAATAATTACGTTTAATTTGACGCAACGTAGCAACTTTCATTTTTATGCAAACACAAATCGACAACGTTGAAAAACCTGAAATACATATGTCAAAATATGTATTACTTATTTTCATTTATTACGACTAGAAAAACAGTGAATTAACGAATGATAATAAATTGATTAATATCGTTAGCAGGTAATTAACGAGTTATCATTGTCTGTGAATGCAGTCATTGTTGAATTATTCTGAAATCAACCATCATTGAACAGTACAGTGTGCATAATATCGAATAGAAGGTAAATATTCTCAATTATACTAATAAATCAGCTTCATTGATACTAAAAATATATTTTGCATTTCTTCCCAAGTAGTGAAGATGCATTCAGGCATTATTCTATTCATTAACTTCCTCTTTGCTCGTATCTCTTCCCAAATTAGCAATTTGCACTGTTATGATTGTGAAAGTGTGTACACTAAGTTCTATGCCAAATCCTTTGTTTTGCTTGACATGCCACAATGCTATATCGACCTTGCTTTAATTTTTCAATATAATAATGCATAAATAGCATAGAAAAAATAATATTTTTATTGAAATTTGTTCCCATATTAGGAACGAATTTAGCTATTGAGGAAAATGCGTTCTAAGTCAGATAATGCTCATCGCCTTGAGATGAAATCATTTGAGTCATTCAATACATTCTCAATTTATATTCTATTACTTAGCAGAATCTATAAAAAGAAATTTGCGCGTAATTTTCATTCACAAAAATCATCAGCCAAAACAATGATATTATTTGTCAGGGGCAATTGTTATAATTAGTTTTAAAATATCAATCAAACAAAATCAAAATTTTAATGGTACATTAAAGCGGTACGAATTATGCAATAATGAATTGAAAAAAACAAATTTTGAATGCACACTCTCACATGGTAACTCACTTTCTTTTTATTATTGTTATTCCGCATTGAATTTAATTGAATTTAATTGAATTTTGAAAGTAATTAATTACGAATTGCTTACAGTAAAATTTACAATTGTTTTTCACTACAAAATAAAGCATTAACTGTGTTTATGAAGTGAAAACCACGGAATTCAAATTGAAAGAGGAAATTTGTACCATTTGCATTCTGTACGAAATTTTATAATTTTCATACGTGTTGTAAGTAGAATCTTAAAATGCATCAATGCTATTTGACTGCTTATTTGATTGCTATTTTCATATCGTTTTTGCTTGCAGTCTTGATTAAAACTAATTATGGATGAGATGATGGTTGATGTGGAAGTGTCACCAGCTTGTCGAACAGCTGAAAGTGAAAAAATTGTCGAGAAATGGATGGGAAAGCTACAAGAAGGCGTTCTATCGATATCAAATTTCAAAGATTATTGGCGCACATGGGTTCCAAGATTGTATAGTCCTTCAATAAATGAGAGTTGTTTAAATTGGAGCTTCAACGAAGAGGACGCAACGAGAATTTTATTTAATTCACTGGAAGAGTTTATCTGTAATGGTGATCCAACTGTGGTATTAAGCACGCTGAGTCAATTGGATAAACCGCCATCGGTTTGTGGACGTGTGTTTAAGCTCGGCGAACCGACATACAGTTGTAGGGAATGCGGAATGGATAATACGTGCGTGTTATGCGTCGATTGTTTTAAGAAATCGGAGCATCGCTTCCACAAGTATAAGATGGGCACGTCGAGTGGTGGCGGCTGTTGCGATTGCGGTGATAAGGAGGCATGGAAACGAGCACCTTGCTGTGATATACATAATGTTGGTACGCAGGAAGCTGATGAAGTTTCACGTATACTTCCCGAAGATCTGGCTGAACGTACGAGAATCGTCTTCGATTCGGTACTTTGGTATGCATACAATCTTCTTAATCTAGAACATACCGGTGATTTAATTCTACGTGATTCAGAGGATGAGTTGTATGATATTGATACGTATTGTACGATACTCTATAATGATGAAGTCCACACTTTTGAGCAAGTTATTGGTACAATTGGTCGCGTTATTAAATGTGCGCAGAAGAATGCAATTGAATATGTCACCAATATTGATAGAGAAGGCAGGGCTGTCGTGAAATGCTCCAATTTTCAACATTGCAGCGAGCTGAAGAATGAAATTGAGAAATTTACGTCCAGACATGGTAATAAACCGTTAAAAGTTCTTGTTGTACATTCGCATGTTGTAGCACATCAAATATTCGCGATGAAACTGCTCTCTTGGTTGCAAGGATTCCTAGGACATGGAGAAGGTTTTCGCACTATCTTCGCTGAAGTAGCGCTGAAGCCGCAGCAATCCGATCCGTGTATAGTTAAAGGAGTGCTGTTACGCGATTCGCAACTATGGAAAAGTGCAAGAACGCACTGGCATCGTCTTCTCATCTCTGGTATGTTATTAGAATATGAAAATAAAAAAGCATTGGCGAAGGTATTTACAAAAAATTATGGTAATGTAATGAAGGATTTTATAAAAGATGATCATGATCATTCATTTTCTGTCTCTTCTTTATCCGTACAATTGTTCACTGTACCAACTCTAGCGCATCATCTAATCGCATACGATAACGCTTTAGTTATTCTTTTAAATACGTTCATTTCGGAATGCTCTCGCAAATTGAATACGACAGGAAAATTGGAATTTGAACGTACTAGTACAAGCCAGACGTTTAAACGAGCTCAATACATTTTATACGACTTAAGATACTTGTTGAGTGCTGTACCCGAAACGTGGACAGACGATTTACGAAAAAGCTTTTTGCAGGGATTATCTATTCTCCTCGTACTGCTTACAATGATGCAGGGAATGGATGCTGTAACGAGACAAGTCGGGCAGCATATGGAATACGAGCCGGAATGGGAATCGGCATTTAATTTGCACATTAAACTTGCCTATTGCATATCGTTAGCGTTGAAATGGTGCGGCACAGATAAAGTTGTTCTTGTTAAAGCGTACAGATCGACATTGAAGAAGTTATATGAGAATCATTGTAATGGTGCTGAGGACGAACGTGAAGTACGCGAATTATCTGCTTACAGTATAATGTGTTTGAATTACGATGTCGCTTCGAAGCCTGTTTCTATCCATTTGCCGTTATCACGCTTTCTCGCCGGATTACATCTCCATTTGGAAAGCTACGGTCTTGCTTATGACGGTCCTGAAATTGAAATACCTAAACAAACTCCCGTGCAAATTATCGAACCTGTACTAAGAACACAGGTTATGATTGCCCAAGTGCATGCAGGCATGTGGCGACGCAATGGATATGCATTACTCAATCAATTATATTTTTACCATAATGTTAAATGTCGAACGGAAATGTTGGATCGTGATATTACATTATTACAAATTGGAGCATCATTAATTGAAAGTAATGAATTCTTGATTCATTTGTTAAATAAATTTAATTTAACTAATTGGGCCAATAAGGACTTTGAAGCGAATACGTTAAAGAATCGTGAGGAGGATAGCATACGACAAACTGTTAATATAGTCGAAGAATTTCTGCAGGTTCTTATTGTAATTATCGGAGAACGTTATATACCTGGAATTAGTAATGTGACCACTGAGGATAGAATAAAAAAGGAGATCATTCAACATTTATGCATTAAAGCTTTGCCGCATTCTGAATTAAATAAAACAATTCCCGATGATTTGACGCATGAGACTGGTTTGGATGAAGTTATTGAAACTCTTGCCTACTTTAAAAAACCATCGCAAAATAACGGTAAAGGTGTCTATGAATTGAAACCAGAATATTTCAACGACTATAATGTATTCTACTATCATTATACTCGTGAAGAATTATCGAAATCGGAGGAGGAACAACGAAAACGGTTTAAAGATGCAGGCGAATTGGAATGCTGTCCACCGCCTGAATTACCAAAATTGAATACTTCATTCAACATGATTGTAAATTTACTTCAATGTGATATAATGTTGCATATAATGCATACCGTTTTAAGCCGCGCTATTAATCTAAGAGCTTTAAGCTTCTCTGAGTTGCAATTACATAAAACGCTCCATTTGATAGGATATGCGCTCCAAGAGGAGCAATCTAAGAATTATCCATTCTTACTATTCAGCGAGAAAGCCAGTCGAATGAAAATTCCTGAATTGTTAGATACATTATTGACAAGTCCACGTGTCGAAGCACAGAAAGGATTGATTCAATGGACGATTAATAAGTTCAAGCAAGTGCTGAAGATTAATCAGACAAATGAGGAGGCCCCATCAACTTCAAATGATTCGGGCCATGTTGAACAGCCTGTCGATAGTGAAAAGGAGCGTCGAGCTAAAAAGGCAGCTGAACGAAGGGAAAAACTAATGGCTCAAATGGCAGCCATGCAAAAGAGTTTTATGAATGATAATGCGGAAATGTTTGAAGAAGCCACTTTGGAAATGAATGCAAAATATACTTCAGATTCAATGCCTATGGAAACTAGTGAAAGTTTGATTAAAAAACCTATTGCTTTAGGACCTAATCAAACAAATCGATTGAGTATAGAGAAGGTTGTTGTTTGCATTTTGTGTCAGGAGGAACAAATAGTTACCGCAGATGGTCCGCCAATGGTTTTAGCTGCATTTGTACATCAAGCGACTGTTTTATGCCAACATAGGCAATGTGATAGCTTATTAGATGTTACAAATCAGGATCCGTTATATTTGAATTCTAATTTGGGACCTGCTCCACATACAAGTACCTGCGGTCATGTTATGCATAGCACTTGTTGGCAAAAATATTTTGATATGGTGCTGGTCAAAGAACATCGACGACCTTATCGCTTACGGCATCCAGCTAGTTTCGATGTAGATAAACAAGAATTTCTATGTCCCTTGTGTGAATGTTTGAGTAATACCATTTTACCGCTTGTTCCGCCTTTAGCTACAATTCAACAGAATCAAACGAAAAACAAAATCAGCTTTGACGATTGGCTAACATGCATTTCAATAACAATTAAGAATAAAATGAAGCAATGCCATGGTGTTTTAAAATGTAGCGAAACGTGCACATTAGCGCATTGTAATGCATGCGAAAACACATCAAATACTAAAGTGGAATCAGATTGTTCATCTTCACTCGAATGTGTATCGAATTGTAGTAGTATGCAAACGCAACAACCGTGTGATGAAAACTTATTGGCTGAGTTGGGTGAGAAAGGTAAAGAATTTTTAGATCTATTTCCGGTAGAATATCCGGATATAAGCATAAATTTAAAACTAATGATTCAATTATACACACAAGTTACTTATACGCGCGGTTTAAATGTAAATCCTCATCCATCTGATCGACGTCTTGCACCTATGGCATGGAAATCCTGTTCTTATACGATACATGCAATCGAAACTGTTTTGCGAAATTTGAATAAACCTCTATTGGGTAATCTGTCTAGTAGGCAACGAGATTGTTTGGAAACTTTAGTGCGTATAATGGGCATTTTAGGAAGCATTTGCCCAAAGAGTGGCGTAATTAGCAGTCATGCCCTACGGCTGTTATCTATCTTATTAGAACATAGTAACGAAGGTCCTTCAATTCTCGTATGGGATTCCTTAGGATTTCTAATTCCACTTACATTCTCGTTACCGAGTCTATTTAGTAAACACACCACTACACCAATACCAACTGGTGGCACATTAGAATTGCATACTTTACGCTTGCTTTTTATGTCACATATAGTTAAAATATTAATTGTAACGGATCTAAATACTCTAGAAACTGGAATGGATACAAATGAAATTGTTGATGATGGTAACGTAATCGTTGATATATTAAAACAGTTGAATAAATGGAATGATAGTTATTCAACAGCTACGATATGGAGACATATTAAATATGCTTGCGTTCCATTTTTAAGATGTTGCGTTTTATTTTATCATTATTTAACTGACGTACCTGCACCATCTACATTACTTGAAGTAGGAGGTGATACTTTTGATAATATGTGCTCTTATTTAGATTTACCTATAAATTTGAATGAATTATTTGGCTCAGAGAAAGTAATGCAATTAGTAAGCAAATGGTGTCATCACGAAGAAGTGGAAAATTACTTAAATGACGTTCCATTACTGGTTGTTAAAGAGCCATTATCAGTGAATCATTTAGTTGAATTACCCTACGACTACAGCGAATTAATCAATACAGTCTCATCTTTCACATGTCCTAACAGCGATCAGGAAGACTCACGCAATCCAACAATGTGTTTGGTATGTGGTGAAGTGCTCTGTTCGCAGAGCTATTGTTGTCAAACGGAGATAAATAAAATTATAATTGGCGCATGTAATTATCATGCTCATAAATGCGGTGCTGGTGTTGGCATATTTTTAAGAGTTCGTGAATGCGAGATAATGTTCCTTGCTAGTCCTCACAGAGGTTGCTTTGTAACTCCGCCGTATTTAGATATTTATGGGGAAACGGATCAAGGTCTGAGACGAGGCAATCCATTACATTTATGCCAAGAACGTTACAAAAAACTACAACAGCAATGGTTAAGTCACAGTATCCATGAAGAAATCGCTAGATCCATTGAATCAAGTAATAATATTGTGCCAACGCAATGGCAACATTTATAAAATTTATTCAATTTCAATTTTACTAACATAACGTTGTGATTGATACAATTAAATCTGGTAGATTATCATTATTAATTAATACGGTTCCCGCCTCCGTGTACTTAACAAATACATCATGGAATACTCTCCCTTTTTTTGGTCATAATTTTTATTGTTTTTTTTTTGTGAATTAGTAACAACTATAATTTTTAATTATATACACATTATTGTACAGAATCCATATTATTTTCCGCATGTAGAAAGAATATAATAATTATTTGCTGTTATTTATTAAATCATTAATTTTTGATTGATAGGTGAATCTGAATTATTGAATTATAAAAGTAACTAATGATTTGTTGTGAAATAAAGTAAAAATGCAAAAAAATAATGAAGGAGAAATTTATTATGAGAAATCCTATTGAATCACCAAATAAAAATAATTCATCTTTCATTTATATTTATTTCCTATTTCTAAACAAATACAAAAATAAACGTACACAAATTGATTTAATATAATAATGGTTAAAAAGGAACCTAAACAACAATATTTATTATATATCACAAATATAACAATTTTCTTAAGCGGATAATCAGTTTTGCCTTACAATATTTTCATAATCCCTCAATAGGAATGTAATTATAACAAGAAAACATCGTCGCACTTGAAATTAAGGAAAACAATTTTTAAACACTATCACAATTTAAATAAAATTCAATCAATAAACGTTTCATATGAATTGTGATAATTAAAGCAATCAGTTTTTAAAAGAAATAATGGGACGATGTTTACTTGCAGGAATGACATGCTATTTATATAATTCATTGCCTAGTTGATTGAGTATTTTTGACTATTTCAACAATATTTTTCGCAAAGTACATTTATCCAATAATATACAGTTATTAGTACTAATAAAAACAAAAGCTATATTTGCAACATATTAAGAGATCTTTTTTTAGAAAAAACCGAATAAGATTGTCTTATTGCAAAAGCAAGAAACAGCCTGACATTGAGCGTAAATAAAATAAAAAATAAATAATGTAAATATAAAAAAAACAAAGATTATTGCGTTTTCTTGAACAAATATTTAAGATATGATATTAGTATATAAATATATTTATTTTGTCAACTTATAAGTTACTAAAATATGTTTTTCATGTATGTACATCTATTATATGAATTTCTTTTAATTTATTTTGACTAAAAATTAAAACTTTGGATAGTAGGTAGAGAGATTATTGTAAGCAAGCCTGTAACTTTTCAATCCATTCCTGAGCGCTGGCTGAATCGGCTGCACAGAAATTGTATGTGCGGCGACTTGTTCGCAACTGATTATAAAGAAAATTAATTAAAAACTTCAATTTTAATAAAAGTGCATGTAAAAAACTTACATCGAAAAATGATTTATCGTCTGTCTTTTTAGGTGGGCCGGGAGCCGGTGCAGCTGGCGTTACGGACATAACTTCCGCTAGATCTAATAACAAATTAAATTCTTGCATAGATGAAATTTTTTAAAAGTTAATATCCGTTTACCTATATAACCTTTGCAATGAGAATCTTCCATTGCATCATAGTAACGTAATTGATGTTTAATTGAATCTAAAACGAACCATCTCTGCTTCCATCCCTTTAATAATGCGCCGCGTTTATAAAGATAGCCTTCATGAGTACGATTTTCCGCAACGTTTGATGAGAATTGCTCATAATATTGTTGATTAGATGTTTGTCTTGCGCTACCAGAACTCACTGAACCGCTATCGCCTCCACTTGCCGTTATCGTTTGCGTGTTTGTATTATCAGCGGCAACTTTATATTTGGTGCAATTCTTAGGTACGCCTTCAATGCATTTTTCATGACAACTGTAGCCGCAATCCATACATCGCATTCCAGTCTAAAAATAATATTTCCGTGTAAATATTTATGTTTTTTTTTCTTAGTTCTAGTGTGTGAATACTTTAACTGGACCCCACAAAACGTTGGCACATAAATCGCATTGCGTTGGTGTTGTATAATTATATTTCTCAAATCTATGTGGATGGGAATACACTAATGATGCCTCTGCAGCGCCAACCATTTTTCCACGCATTAATATTTCAAGAGTTGAACGTTTATGTACCAATCTGCCATGAGATCGCACCAAAGCTGTACTAAAGGATGCGTGCCGCTAAAATATTAAATAAATAAAAAATTCATAGATTTTTTTTCATACATGAAACATACGGTTAATGAATCTGAAGATGGAATTTCCAATTTATCCCATAAAACTTTCCATTTCTGAGGTAAATGTCCTAATTCGGTTTCTAATTTATGAATTTCTTCTAATAAATGACTAAACGCATCCGGTACACTTTTACTTATATTTTCATATCCCATTGTAACAATTTTCCTTAATGATTTATCAGTCGTACCGTCAGCGGCTTCAGCCTCTTCCTCTTGTTGAGTATCCATTTGAATTATTTCTACATCATAACCAGGACCATGCGTCAACTCCTCATCAATATAATAATTCCACACTTCGAGGCATGGTAAATGCGATTGTGGCCGTAACACCTATAAAAATAATTCATTACAGTAACGGATATAACGATATAACGGACTGATTGGGAGCGCGGGGTTGTTCGTTGTAGCCGATAGTCCTTGCAATGTAAACAACTTTTTTTTACTCTCTCTATATTAACATTAGCATTTGTATGTCAGTAAGTATGAGGGTTCCTCTTGCGACGGCAAAATAACCGACTTCCTGTGATCGAATCGAGCTGAAATTTGGCAGATAGATTCATTGTCGAGAAGATTGTATTCTATTAAAATTCCAGCTCGATCCGATCACTGAAAGTGCTTGAAAAGGAAGAAGAGGAATATGTGCCCCTTTGTAACCATGGAAATGACTCTAATAACAGATTTGTCAGTTTTGACAATTAACCTAAAAATGATATGTCACTGTATTTATATATATGAAATTTATATATGAAATATAAGAGTGAGTTTTAAAAACATAGTTTTTAATAGGTTAATTTTTTTTTTCTTGAGTCATAGCGGTATCTTAGACCATGCAGACTTTGAACTAATCATAATTATTTATATCCGTCGAAAAATATTAAGGACATCACATTTACACCCAAACCATACCCCATGGGAATCGAACCCGGGACCCCTAGCGCAGCAGCAGTTCTCCTACCACTGCGCCAGCGAGCTGGTTAAAAATATGTACTGAAATTATAAATTTTTTTAAACAACTAAATGACTATGAACCGAAACGAAGATGAACGAAATTAACCAATTAAAAATAAACTTCTGGTAACGGTTACGGTTCATTTATATATTATTATTTCGGTTCAACAAAATTGACAAAATTTTTCGTTCCAAACTGGTTTGAAGCTCTGATTTTAAGATTTAAAGTTGTAAAACTAAGGGTCGTATGGGCACACTTGCAATTTTAAATTGTGCAACTGTTTAATTGCAGTTGCATGCAATGTAGTGTGCCCGAAACATTGCAACTAAAGAGAAACTGAACAGTTTGAGCCAAATCACAAACTGTTCAGTTGCTGAAACTTGGAATTTAGTTGCAGTTGCATGTGTGCACAGTTCCATAAGATTCCATATGACACAAATATGTAACCAAACAGTTGCGCAACTGAAAATTGCAAGTGTGCGCCTGGAATTATAAAATTTTTATTAATTATCCAAAATACTAACCAAAAGCTAAATTAATTTTAATTAGAAATAATAACTTGTTTATCAAAAATGTCATAAAATCTCAATTATTAATAAAAATTTTGTTCTAAGATTTTAGCAAATAATTCCTGAAGTAATTACGATTCTAAATTATATATTTAAATATTGATTAATTTAATTATGCAATTGTTATCCTATTCACCAAACTGTTCATCTCACTCATTACAGACACTTCTCTTATTTTGAACAACTTACGTGACAAATTGTATAGGTTGAACTAATAAGTTTAATTGCAATCTGGCACATACTTTAAGTGGAATGCTAGTCGTCTGAAAATTGATTATTTAATTGTATTTTAGAGAAAGTGAATGACTTATACAAACAGGTTCCAATATCATAAAAAATTCGTGTTTCTCTTTGTTCGGTTTTAATCCATCCAGTAAATTTAAATAGTATGGATCAGCATTGTAAAAATGTGGAAGTGAAACGAATCCGGGCGAACCATATTTACAATCGGATACATTCACTACTCCCGATGGCACATTTTCACCATTATTGTAACATAAATTATTTGGAACTGTTGTGCCTACAAAATATTTATATATAAACTTAAAATTGAAATAGGTTACGAGATTTTCTATCTAATTACCATTATCTAGGAATGATTTGTTTGCTGTATATTTATAACCCGTAACTCCTTGAATCGTGTGCTCCTCTTCATAGTCTAAAGGCACTGAACGACATAAATCAGGCGAAAAGAATTGAATTTGTGTCTTATTAATGCCTAATGTAAACAATTCACCCGCAGACGTGTCCTTTATATTCGAGCACGGTTTTTTGTAGAAATTTATTTGATTCTCATAATTCCAGTTTAGTAATTGACCAAAATTTTCTAAATTTGTTCCCATATTGAAATATCCATCGTAGACACTTGAATCATTTCTCTAAAAATATAACAAATTAATGAATTATAGTAAAATTTAGTGTACATATTTTTGAATTTAATATTAGGAGATTTAATAAAAAGAAAGGGCCAAATATTTTAAATAGTTAACTAATCGACAAAAAGATGGCTCTGCAGTTACTTAGCATCTCTTGATTCTAGTAGTAGTTTTTGGCAATTAATTCATTTTTTAAAGCGCCAATATAGTAGGGGAAGGGCGGGCAAAACGGATATGTTAATTTTAAAAATAAATAAAGTATATAAGTTTTAATTATATTTAGTCGTAACTTCGTATTTATAATCTTTGGATATTGTTTTATTAGTTATTGATATCAAAA
>JAODFZ020037884.1:0-12673 GCA_027574845.2 Deinopsis erosa
AGTTTGTTCGTTTCTTTGTACTAACTTCTGATAAGTTGCACCGAAATAACAGTCAAATTTTAAATATTTGCAGAAATCCACAGATTAGTTCATGAAAAAAGAATTGTAATAATAATACTATAATAAATAAATTATAAATAATAAATTAAAGGTTTATTTGAGCGTTTTTTATATTTATAAAATTTAATGTTAAAATAATAAATTTAAAAAAAGTCGACGCCACTGGATATACCCATTTCTAACGATAATTTGATAAATAAAAAACATTTGGACCTACTTCTTTATATATTAAAAAACTTTACAAACATTTATAGAATTTTACATATCTTGGAAAACAAGTAAAAGCTCTATATTGCAAATGTATTTTTATACCTCAAAAAAATATACTGATTTTGAGTTGATATTATAATTCCTTTTTTTGTTATTCTATTTTCACATAAATTTATTTAAAAATAATCATTATAGTTTTTCTATGCTCGTATCTATGGTATGGTGCATATAAACAACACGCATTTGTGTTTCAATTTTGACGTTTTAATTTATTTATAAAAGCGCAAATTGTTAGTTTTTTTATATATTTTAAAACTGAATTAATAAATATCAAAATGTCTTTACAATTGGATATGTCCATGGATCCCATGGAAGAGACGCGCATCAAGAAGAAGTACTCTCATGTTGTTAGAGACTTAACTAAAAAGCATCATTTCACTCAGATGGAAGTGGAAACATTAGTATTGGTATTTCATAAAATTCGTAAAGATGGAGATATGAAAATTTCCGGTATATCTAAAAATCAATTTTTGGACGTTTTACATAACGGATTTGACATGACTGATGATTCCTTAATGGACAGAATTTTTTCTGCGCTTGAAAGCTCTGGCACAATGCATCCGACACTAATTTCAATGGAAACTTTTATAGCTGCAATGTCTTTATTTATTAGAGGATCTATGGATGAGAAAATTGACCATTGCTTTACTGTCTACAATCTACTGAGTGATGGAATGTTAGGAAGGGATACTATGTTCTATTTGCTTAGAAGGTCATTGGTTAGTTCTGGAAGTGATGACGATGCTGAAGAATCGGTTAAGGTATATATATATTTTTTTTTTATTATTACAGATGTATACATTTTAATTGTGTATTTTTCTAGGATATGATCGAAATTATAACAAAAAAAATGGATGTCGACAGGGACGGAAAGATATCTTATGGTGACTACAAGATGACTGTATATAATCAACCGATGTTACTTGAATGTTTTGGACAATGTCTACCTTCAAGAATAGCAGTTAACGCTTTTGCTACTACACTTTTTGCAGATGTTGGAAAATTATAATTTTGTCATATTAATAAATTATTATTTTCTAATTGTGTTTTTATATGAAACAAAGGCGGCTAATTATAATTAATTTATTTACATATCCAAGGAACAATTTAATTAATTTTCTACGACTTTCCTACATTTTGAGTTGTGTTAAAAAAATAGAAAGGTGCAACTATGTTTAAAAAGACAGAAGATAAGAGCGAAATAATAGAAGAGATAGAAAAAGATTTAATAGGTATTCATTTTGAGTGGCTGTTATTAATCTAAATATATTTATGTTTCAGATGAAGAGTTTGAAGTTATCGCGGGTGTAGGGTCAACTGAAAAAATTCAAGAAATACGTCTTGAGGTTCAACACAAAGAATTGGTAACAAAAACTACAACTGGTATTTATTATATTTATTAGTTTATTAACTTCTCTTATATATATCTTAATTTTAGTAAAATGGATAACAAAAGAAATGGCAGAAATATTTGGAAGGGAGTTCGTCTTGTTGATAACATTAAAGGATACAATTTATTTTGTAATATTTCTTATTGTTGCAACGTTGGTAAATTTGGGAGCTTTAGATTCAGCCATGCATTACTTGTTTGAAGGATTATATGATCAATTTTTTGAAAGTGCAGCTTTTGATTATATTAGAACTGCTTCAGGTGTTTGGATGGTATGTCATGATACATATTATTAAAAACTTTATAATTATAATACTCTTTTAGTACTTAGAAAGTGTTTTTGAAAAAAGCTTTTATTGGGATTATTGGTATTTTCCGAATGAACAAATAAAACCAACTCTACCTGACGATAAACATATATTTTATGAAAACAAGTTAATTGGAGTACCAAGACTAAGACAAGTAGAAATAGAACAAACAGAAGTATTCAATTTAATTACTTTTAACCTTTTTTAAGTTAAGAGTGAAACATGACACTTGCCAAATCCATTATTATTTTAAAAGAACATTTATACATTGTTTTGGGCATTTTTCAATGGCGGATGAAGATAAACAACCATTCGGTCTTGGAAAAGGAACAGCGTAAGTCAACTTTAAATTACTTTCATAGAATAATATATTAAATAATTTTATTAGTTGGACTTATCACACCGAAGCTTCATTGCTGGGTGTGGGCTATTGGGGAAAATTGAATTGGTATCATGGAGGAGGCTATTATCAAGACTTGACTTTAAATAAAGATGCAACATTAGAAATTATTGAAAATTTAAAAAATAACTTATGGATAACAAGAGGAACAAGGGCTATATTACTAGATTTTGCTGTTTACAATTCAAATTTGAACCTTTTTGCAACCATACGAGCAGTATTTGAATTTCCTCCAACTGGCAGCGTTATACCAACATCCAAAATTCATATTGTTCAATTATTACGCTATACGGATGCTTTTGATTATTTTTTGCTTGGCTGTGAATTCTTATTAATTTTGTATGTAATTTATTATACAGTAGAAGAAGTTCGCGAGATGATTTTCTTCAAATGGGCTTATTTTTTACAATTTTGGTCATATATTGATTGTTCCATTATACTTGTAAATACATATTTTATTTATCTGTTTTAATTGAAAGTTTTTAATATTTTCTATTTCAGCTTGGTTATTCTTCTATTTGTTTGGGCATTTATTCATATTTTCTAACACATTATACCATTCAAAAGTATGTAAATCAGCCTACAGTTTATGCAAACATAAATCGATTATCAATGTACGAACATATATATCGAAAAATGCTTGCCGTTCAGTTATTTTGCATTTACTTAAAAATTTTCAAATATTTAGATTTCAATAAAAATATGGCACAATTGAACAATACGTTATCTCAGGTAAGTTAATTCCTTCCATAACAATCGTTATTTATTAATTTTTAGTGTCGAAAAGAAATGACTGGTTTTGCCATAATGTTTTTCGTTATATTCGCTGCATTTGCTATATTGGGGTTTCTTCTATTTGGTATTGAAGTGGAAGAGTTCAGTGGTTTTTTTTATGCCATGTTTACTCTACTAAGAACAATTCTCGGAGATTTTGATTACACAAACATTGAGAGTGCAAACCGATTTCTTGCTCCAATTTTCTTCTTATGCTTTATTTTCTTAGTTTTTTTTGTTCTATTGGTACGTCTAAACACTGCACTTCTACCATTTCCTGAAAAAAATTATTTCAGAATATGTTTCTTGCTATTATAAATGATACTTA
Source organism: Deinopsis erosa (assembly GCA_027574845.2). NCBI lineage: Eukaryota > Metazoa > Arthropoda > Insecta > Coleoptera > Staphylinidae > Deinopsis > Deinopsis erosa. The sequence goes on from JAODFZ020037884.1 coordinate 3,531, forward strand.
CACAGACGTTAAAACTAAAATGGAAATTGCACCGCAAGAAATAAGAATGGGTGGATTTCTGAAACGCGGCTATTATAACGTATTAATAAGAATTGGACTAGGAAAGCGTGTAGTACCAGCTGAAGTTGAAAAAAATGAATATGAATTAACATCCAACGAAATACGTCTCGCATTAACAAAGTATTTTTAAAACACAAAGATAATCGCACTTGTTATTAATCAAAATATCTTTTAAGACTTGGATTCACAGATTTAGAAATAGAAATGTTTTTTGCACGTTTTAATTTAGATCCAACAGCACAAATTCAACAATATGATATTAATGCTCTCAAAGCAGCAATGGCAGGAGTTATAGATGTAGAACGTAAGTTACTAATTTCAATTCTCTTCCGAATAAATAATTATTATTTAGCCCCGAAACCTACTGATGAACCGAAACGGGATGAACAGGGAAAACCATTATTTGCAATTGATGATTTTACACAGTTAATATTTATTTATATTTTAGAAACAAAATACAAAATATATTATTCATTTTTAGACAACAAGAGAAGTTAGAGGAAATTGAAAAATCAATTACTGCAGCTACCCTAGCTTTAAATAAACTGATTTTGAAACTAGACAATCTTGAATATGTAAAGAAAATTAAACTCGATGAAGCAACAGATGACGATGACCAGTAATGTTTGATATATTTCTTACATTCCATTCTGCATTGATTTTTATTATAAACAAAAAAATATATAGAATAACTAATGAACAGATCAAATAAATGTTTTTTATCTTTCAGTAATCTGTCATAATAATTCTATAACAGTAACATATACAAGAAACTAATTAAAATAGAAAAATCGATATACAAATTTTTACGTGCCAAAAGAACAAAAACTCGAACACGTTTTTAACGACAATTTGATAAATAATCAACATTTGGACTTACTTCTTTATACTAAAAAACTTTACAAACATTTATAGAATTTTACATATCTTGGAAAATAAGTAAAAGCTCCATATTGCAAATGTATTTTTATACCTCATAAAAAATATCATACTGATTGTGAGTTGATATTATTCTAAAATAAATAATAAATTGCTTTTTTTGTTATTCTATATTCACATAAATTTATTTAAAAATAATCATTATAGTTTTTCTATGCTCGTATCTATGGTGCATACAATCAACACGCATTTGTGTTTGAATTTTGACGTTTTTATTTATTTATAAAAACGCAAATTGTCATTTTTTTAAATATATTTTGGAATTTCTTGTTTTTGATATTGAAATGGGAGAATTCAGTGCTTTCTTTTATGACATGTTTACTCAAGATTTTGAGTACATAAACATTGATAATGTAAAACAATTTTGTCCACCAATATTCTTTGTGTGCTATATTTTATTAATTACTTTAATTCTATTGGTAAGTCTAAACACTGCACTTCTACCATATCTTAAAAAAAATATTTCAGAAATTGTATGTTCTGATAAATGACAATTCCCTTAAACGCGTTTATTATAACGTGTTAAAAAGTATTGGACTTGGTATTGGAAATCATAGAGTACGAGTTAAAAAGATCGAATATGTATTAACAGCTGATGACATAAGTCTAGTGTTGACAAGGTATTTTTGAAACACAAAGATAATCGTACTTGTTATTAATGAAAATATCTTTTAAGACTGAGATTCACCCAATTCGAAATAGGAATGTATTTTGCACTCTTTGATATACCAACACAACAAATTGAAGAAATGATGATTGACGTTGATGCTCTCGAGGCAGAATTGGACGAAAATCCAGAACATGAGAGCACACTTTCAATTCTAGTCCGAATAAAAACGGGGCTAGAACAAATATGTCTTTTTAGAGAGTTTCAGGAATTTTTTTTAAGAAATTAATTGTGAAACTAGACAATCTTGAGTATGTAAAGAAAATTAAACTCGATTAAGCAACACATGACGATGTACCAGTAATGTTTAATATATTTCTTACATTCAATTCTGCATTCATTTTTATTATAAACAAAAAAATATATACAATAACTAATGAACAGATCAAATAAATGTTTTTTTTCTTTCAGTAATCAGTCATAATAATTCTATAAATACATTGAAATATACATGCAGATGATAGTAATATTTAAAACTAATCAGTAAAATTAAAGTGATAATCTTACAAAGGATGTAGCGTAAGATATAATTTTTATAACGAGCATTCTAGATATTATCACATTTAAGATTGTGGCATCAACTAAAGAGACTGTAAATTTATAGTACAGTCTTGCATTTATGTTAATGTTTAATTAATAATTAAGATTAAATGTGTTATTATGTGATGATAATATTTCGTAATTTCAGTTAGTCTAATGAAGGAACATTTATATTTATATATTGTATTCTGAAGTATATTAATTTTAAGTTTATTTTCCGTTATAATATAGGTTTTTTTCAATATCCTTTTATTAATAAACCATCTTATTGAAAAATGAAGAAATATTTTAACATACATTTAGTTTTGGCAACAACAGTTTGGAAGTGTTTTTTTTTGTATTATATATTTCTGTTTGAATGAATTAATCTGCTAGGGCTACTGAAAATAACCTATCACAGTCCTACAAAGCAATTAAATAACAAAAAATTATAAAGAAATGTCCTTAAATTATATGTTGTAACAATGCATTTTATTGTAATATCATATTATGCAATTTTTGCATAAGATTTTGTCTAAATTATATAAGATTATTTTTTGTATTTAAAAATATGATCATACCTATATACATACAATAAATATACAATTTATATACAGATATGTTTTTTTTTAATTAGTTTATATTCATTTATCTACAAATATTCTTGTAAATTTAAATGACTAATATTCAATTTTATAAAAAAATTACTAAAACATATTGAGAAAAAGGCTAATAACTTAGTTTGAGCATTAATTGAATAAAAAGTATGTAAAAATGCTTAAAGTGATATGTAAAAATTCCATACTAGGCGAGTTCATTGAAAGTATAGTTCTGTTCCAAGTGCCCTAAAACTTCAAGTAAATCAAATTTGTCGAATCAAATTTATTCTTGGATTTTATGAGGGCACTTAACAAATGGACGGTCAAAATTCTAATTAGATAATAGCTTGGCTATCGGAATGTAAAATATAAATATATGAAATAAATAATAATAATAAGCATAAATTATTTCCTAATAGAGACATCCGATATTTCCTTTTCTAATGAATCACATTCCGCCAATTCCTCCCCATTTGTTTGATATAAACTTGATGTCAAATTTGAATCAATACTATCATAATATTGATCATTATCGTCATTCCATAAGAATGTTGAAGCGTGGCTGTTAATTGCACCAATAGTTATTGGTGCTGAACGTTCCCTATTATCAAGTGAATCAGGATACTGATCAACGTCGCTATTATATGAGGAGAGAATCCATGGAGATTGAGATTTTCTTTTTTGATTTGAGTCCATCTAAAATAAAATACAATTTCATAATATTAATAATTTATAAATAATCATACAGTTGATTCAATCCAGTCTTAAACCTATGGTTTACCTTCAAGACCTGCCATTCCAATAGTACAATTTGTAAAAATGCAATACATATAATGTTAAGCACAATTTTTAGTAAAAAAAAAACCAACACAAACAAATCGCAAATTAAATATTGTTAAGATCAATAGTGTGAGGAATAGCAAATAGGTAAGCAAACGAGCAAGGAATATAAATAAAACAAGTACGTACCTAAATCGTAAAGAATTAATTAAATTTTACGTACAATTTCCAAAGCGTTTAATTGTTCATTTTACAAATTCATTTTCCTTTATTATTTCAGCAAGCTATGTATAGATATTTTATATCACACTCTAGCAAAGGATTTATTTTCACTTTAAAGTCACGTACGTCTGCTCTCACATGTGATTATAGAAAAGTAGCATCTTAATCAGACCGAAAAATATGACGCAATATAAATTGAAATCCGGCGTCCACATGCAAAGTGAAATATTTGTATCCAAATGTTAATTACTAACTGCATCAATCTGATTTCGAAAAATTATAGTGTAAATGAAATTTTCTACTGATATGTGGTAGACGAGTCATTAAATGAGTAGCAAATTACCGTGTCCAATTTTCTCAGTAAAAATAACAGGAAATGGGTTCGTGGGACATCTGTATGGTCCATTCAGGTACGTGTATTTATTTAAAAAAAAAGAAATAAAAATGTGAAACCAACCGCAAATCCTATCATTTATTCCATATGTCAATTGGTAGATACGTAATCGTTTAATTAAAATGGAATGTCGCCGAATTTTTGCAATAGTTACTTACTATTTATAGCAGGTACTACTCACTACATAAGCATTTTTGGGTATCGCATAAAAGAAAAGTATGCAAATTAACTTAAATAAATAAAACAAGCAAAACTTACTGTACATCAGCAGAAAGAATTTGAAAAAAAATAAGCTCCTAGGTGAGCCGATCCTGTTTCCACCAGTTCCACGAAAATATTTTGGACCGTACCTTCGAATCCGTTGTATCTCTGATGCTGTTTCGCCTAACTGGAGTTGAAGTTTTCCTAAGTGTATTCCTATTAGCTCCAAAACTATTCACAGATGAATCTTTAACTTTCGTCAAAGATTCGGTGCTACGTAATTTGCCAGTGAGTGAATCTTTAGCTGCTATTAAAGAGCCATTTCGTGATTTATTTAATGAATTGTTGCTTTTAGCGCCGCTTAAACTATTGCCTTCGCTTCGATTTCTCCACGATTGTGCTGATTGTGGTCTACCTGGTGATTCGCCACTACGACTACGTGCACCTGGTGCCGGACTATGTTTACCTCCTGGTGGTTTTGGAGCTGCATAACTTTTAACCAATGGAATCTTGCTAGGTTTACGTCGTGGCGTTTCTATTCCACTTTTACGTGCACTTTCAGCCTGATCGTGAGCCGATTCTGTACTGCTACTATGATCTAGTTGCAGATTTAATGGAAAAGGACTCATTGCCTTCATGCTGGATGTTGTTATCTCTGATCGTACATGATCTGAATCTAAAGTAGCAATCAAGTCAGGAGATCTTCTTGACGGAGGAGGCTTTTTCAAATTTTCTAACATTCTCACACGTGCACGTGTTCCCTCAAGTTCAATATTTCTATCTTCCAACTAAAAAAAAAACTTATTAAAATAGATATTCGATTTATATATTTTATTTACATTACCTGAAATCTTAATTCATCATTTTCTTCACGTGCTTTATCTAATTTATCAACTAAACCCAATTCCAATCTTGCAGCTGTATCCAGCTGCAATTGCAGCACCTGCAAAAAGATATATCTCAATTTGTCATCATGGTATTAAGAGACAATAGATGTCATTAAAAAGACACCTAATTAGTATTGTGTAAGAAATAAAAAGAAACTTTCTTTTTGTATATGGTTGCTTCCTGCTACATTCAAAATAAAAATGACTTACAATTATGCGTTTAACGTGATGTTTGTCGTTGACAATCATAAAATGTTTACCTGATTTTGAACAGTTGATGTGAGTAAATGCCTTTGTAGAACAATCGGATCATATTCTTTAAGTATTGCAGCTATTTTCTGGGAATCTGGCGTTCTGACTTTAGGAATTCTATCACCAAATGCTGTATCCAAAGAGCTTTTGGAACCATATTCTTTTGGTGTCCTTTGACTAGATGTATCGTTTCTAGCACCTACACTGAGCACTTTAGTTTTATCTTCATCAACACCTTTCGTTACAAATTGCAAATGTAAATCGTGAATACGGGAATTGACTTCACCACTTTGATTAACAACCGCACGTAATTGTTCCTCTAAATCTTGCTTTGTGCATAACAAGTTTTCCAAGTCTTCTTGCAGTCGTGAAGTATGCACCCTACCAGCCAAAACTTCCGCTTCCATTTCCGCAACACGATCCAATAGCATGTCGCGTTCACGTCGTAATTGCCGGACATCGTCCGCCGATGCATGAAACAGAACCCTTTGAAAGTCTGATTCTTCTCTGGCACTACCTTGATCGCGTAAAGCGCCTTGTAACGCTTCCACTTCATCTTTTAATCGTGTCCCTTTCCTATGTATAACATCTAACAAATTCCATAACTCATCCTCAGATTCATCAATATTTCCAGCTGGAGCGGAATTGGGAAGCGCTGTTGATGAGGAAGCACTATGCGTTTCTTTGCTACTAGTTTCAGTACTAAATCCCGAATCTTGAATGGCAGATTCAGTTTTCTTTGATCTAGAGTCATCTTTATTATTCAATTTTCTCCGAACTCTAACACCCGGTTCCCAATCACGTCGCACCGCTACGGGTATATTGGAGGTCATGGTGGCAGGGGTGGAGGAGGCCATTTTGGTACGCAAATTCGGAAATGTCTCGATAACGAGATCTCTAAACTCCAACAATGCACCCACTTCATGCTGCAATTCCTGAAGTGCAACCAAAGATTTGGCTTGTTCGCTAATAAGATAATGAAACGGACCAGGCTGTTGGCGCAGTTGGAGACAGTCCATGCCAGAACCTGGCTCACCACCCTAATACAGAAAGAAAATCATTAAAATTATTACAAACACCCACCAGATAGTTATTCAACTTTAAGCAATCATAAAATATTTTATTCTGGGTTATGACCTAACTTACATCAAAACACTCTCCCATACATCCTACATATAAACAATCAATTTCTAAAGAATTATAAACTTACAAAAAAGCAATCAAATAAGTAAAAGTAGAAAGAACATCCTCATCCTGAGGATATATAATAAAACATAGAAAAAAACATAATCAAAACTTAATTCCATAAAATTTATTCATAACAAACGTAAAAAAAATTTTAATTTTAAATTTACAAATTCAAGTCCACGTTCAATTTATTAATTTATTCATAGATTTATCTAATGGTACCTTTATAAAATACAATAATGGCCAGCTGACAGTTAAAGTTTGCATAAAATGAATGATGGTGTAATTACATAAAACTTTTAATATTGCAAATTGCTTAAGCATTTTCCTATAAATGTTCTTTTATTGAGATATTGAAAATAGATTTCCAAATAGAAATGAAACCTAGACCTACGCGTGCAAGACCTGTAGGTCGTAACCGAGGTTAAAACTTTCATATTTCATCAAAACGTTTTGCATTTTGATCAAAATTAATAAATATTTCTTATTTGTGAAGATTTTAAACGCTCTTTAACTGTTTGACCTGATTACACGTATTTTTAACATCAATTTAAGATGTAGTTAATTATTGATTCCGATAGGAAAGTTTTTTCATCGTTTCAAAGAAATAGGAACGAGAGAAAATAAGTTGATGTGCTCATCGTAATAAAAAGTCCATTTTAAGTGAAAGAATGCAAATTTTTTAGTTAAAATAAATTCCTTGTTTGAAACTTTTTCGGCAAATATGTGCTACTTACTTGTGAAATATTTCGACTATGCATTTTGAGAAAACTAAGAGACGATACCACATGTAAGACTAAATTCATTAGACTGACAAGCAGATGATTATAATAAAGGTTAATGCCTCCTCCAGAAAAAAGGCCCATTTATAAATATAATATTGTCAACAACAATTATCCTAACAGCACATCATAATTAAGAGATACAATAACTTGTTTATCAGTTTGCTATTGTTCAATAGACAAATAAGATTTGCCTTTTCTTTTTCAATTGCAGCTTAAAATCTGTTTCAATGTCAAAATCGTGAGCTACCAAAAAGGTAAAAGTCTGCAACAAGTTTATGTAACAATTTCTTTTTAATCTGATTGCGTAATCGTAACATGATTGTCAAAAATGCAAATTTACATTGATCAATTCATATAAATCACAAAGAAACAATCAAATATTTTTATATAATAAGATATTTTAAAATTATATAAAAAAAGTTGGGCTTAGTACAGAGGAAATAAATATAAGAATTCTGGAAATAGTTTTAGAATAAGAAAAAGAATATTTTGAGTCACACTTGAGTGTCGTTTGATCATAACTCGAATTACTGAACATGTGTTTTGAATGATTATGTGAAAAAATTGCAATCTTCAAATACAATAATAATATTCCATAAATATATTTGTTCTGATATCTAATAGAAATTCTATCAATATTAAAATATTAGTTTACATAGAAAAAATGCGCAAACATGTTTTTGTAAGAAATATTGCAATTACTGTTTTTGTAATACGAGCAAATACTACGGTTAAATTACATTTTAATTATCGTTTTACAAATTGTAATATGCATTATGTAAAGAATATAAATATTGTCATCTCTCTCATTCGAAAGATTTGAAAATGCAATAATAGAAGTGCAATTATTTATTTTTACATAATCATCGCAAAATCAATGTGATAAAACTTTCATTACATTAATTTCAAGCTAATAAGTTTATTATCAATTAAATACATATGGAATTAAAGAAAGTGTATAACCAATCAAAGAATAATTTTTAGAATAATTTTAATTGTTGTGTTTAATTGGCTGTAAATGCTTTATTTAATTAGCATTTATTTGAACAATACAACCAGCAAAATTTAGGTATGTCGTTAAACAATAACATATTGTTGCTTTAATTAGTTACGAAGGAAATTAGAAATAAACTATGTAAACAAAAATAAAATAATTTTATTAATTATTCTTATATAATTTTTTAATTGTTATTATTCAAATGCAGTAGGTTAATGTGATCCTGTTTATCAACTGTTTTGTACAGCAAAACCTCGATATAATGGACAGCGGATATACTCCAGAAGACGATTAAATCCTATTTATTTTTTAACTTTAATCTAGATTAATCAAATCTTCAAGAGGCACAGAAAAAATTAGGAAATAAAAAAATTACAGGCCATTTAGAAGGCACAATTACTTTAAAAATACGAGATATAGAAAAACTACAAGTTTGGGAAGTTAGACTATAATTATTACTTATTACTCTCTCTATATTAACTTCGCATTTGTATGTCAGTAAGTATGAGGGTTCCGCTTGCGACGGCAAATTAAACGACTTCCCGTGATCGGATCGAGCTGAAATTTGGCAGATAGATTCATTGTCGAGAAGATTGTATTCTATTAAAATTCCAGCTCGATCCGATCACTGAAAGTGCTTGAAAAGGAGGAAG
>JAODFZ020037890.1:0-12411 GCA_027574845.2 Deinopsis erosa
AGCTCGATCCGATCACGGGAAGTCGGTTAATTTGCCGTCGCAAGAGGAACCCTCATATTTACTTACATACTTACTGACATACAAATGCGAAGTTAATATAGAGAGAGTAAAAAAAAGTAAATAATGGAATAATTAACAAATATTTACGTTACAATTTCTACATTTTGCCAGCAGCAATAATATTTATGAGTAATTAACGCGTGAAGCAACAACAGATGTCGCTAAACTAATTAAAAGCAAAAATGAAGGCAATGAAAATGCATTTTCTCAAATAATTTGCTGCAATAATGAGTAAAGGGAAACGCTTCGTTTACAACGTCACAGCTATAACCTGTGAAATAATTGATTCTAGTAATAACGCGATTAACAAATATTTACACTTTACAGATTTTACTGCATTTTGCGCCAATGCAAAATTGCAAAATATTTGATTAACAAAATTTCGAATACATTTTTTTACGAAACGTTAGGTATTTTGTAAAAAGGAATGTTACGCCCATGTGTGACAGTATAATGCAATGTATGCGCGTTTCTAACTCAATAGTAATAATTAAATTTTACGGTGAGTGAAATCATGCGTTTTTTGGCAACAACGAAATTATTTTGCATTACATATATTATGACATTTGAATAGCAGACACAAATAAAAGTAAATTAATTAATTATTATTAAATGATGTAATAAACTATTTGTTAATAGTTCCCCCCTCTCTCTACTCACCTATATGAGTGGTTTTTTTTTTCATTTTAAATAAGCGAAATGAAAGTAAAACCTTCAATGCTATTAGTTATTTTCAAGTGTAGTAGGTTTAATATATTTCAACTTCACCATCCGACTGGTTAGCATCATTCACTTAAAAAGGTAAGAAATGCAGAGTGCAGAGTGTGCACCTTATTTAAATTAATTATTTACCAATTTCTTCTTCTTTGCAGATGGCTTTTAATAAATTCGTTTATTTCGCTGCTGTTTGCTTAATGGTTGTTGGCGTGCATTCGTATTCGGGTGGTGCACCTGAAGATGTATGCGATGATATGACACCCAAACATCCCGTAGATCCACAAAAATCTCCGTTCCCCTACACCGTCACCGTCGATAAGAATCTGATTAGGGGCGGCGATGCGATTAAGATTAAGGTGGCGGGCGGTAAACCGTTCAAGGGGTACGTGCTGCAAGTGAGAGATGGTGATCATGCTGTGGGTACATTCAAAATACGCGCTGAGGATAAATATAGTAAAACAATTAACTGTTTCGGCCAAAAAGAGGTAAGAGAGAGAGTTTCTTGAATTTTAGTAATTAATCTTCTCACGTAGTGCTTCTTCTTCAAAAATGACGCTTAATTTGATTATGTATATAAAAAGTGTGCATTCATAGATATCTATACTTGTAGACTTAGTATAACTAGACACGAGTTCGAGTTTTTCGTTAAAATATTAATTAATAATTGTCTGAAAATACATTAAATTATTATTTCATAGAAATATTCGCAAAAAAAGTGATTTATTTGTCTAATATTCGCTTATACCTCTTGAAATATATGAAATTTTTAAATATTTTAGCTTAATTCAATTTAGTGGTGTGTTAATTTTTTTTTTCTTAAAATATGAATTAATAATTGCCTAAAAATATATTAAATTATTATTTCATAAAAAAATTTCATAATCTCATTTATTTACTGAGATATTCGCAAAATAATGAATTAATTGTCACATATTCGCTTATATCTCTTGAAATATATAAATTTTCTTAATATTTCTGCTTAATTCAATTTAGTTCTATGTTTATGCAATTAATTAATAGAAATTTTAAAGAAAAAAATTAACTTTACCGGGGCTCGAACCCTCTACTCATATTGTTCTACATCTTGCATTTGCATTGCGGCAAACATGAAATAATTCCATAGATATTCAACTCAACACCTATAGATAGATAGATGACATAAAATTCTATATTTTGTTGCTGCATAACTTGTTCTTGCGCAATTATAAATTGATTAATTGTGAGTCTATCAAATGAATGATAAAATGGATGTGTAAAATGTGTTTCTTATGCACAGCGTCTGCTTCTTCGTGTGCCACATAATCTTCCGTTTCTTTTTTCGTTTAGGTCTTCCACAGCTTACTAGAAAAACGTGTGAACCATTTAATAAAACAGTTTTTAAATATGATTACGAATCAGGTTAATCATCTATTGCCGTTTGATTTGAATCGTGTTTTTTATAGGGGAGAACGTTTACATGTGGGTACACTTTATTACGAATCTGAAAAAATTGCATTTTTCTCTTTCGTTTTTTGTGCTGTGTTCTGCAAATTAATTCACATACGCAGCAGCTAAATATGCAATATACTATACACGCACCCACTTTACATATTATGCACTTTTTTTTTTATTAATTAAATCAACCAAACAAACATAAATCGTTCGTTCGTTTTAGTCGTCGTCGTTTGTGTGTCTAATTGCTGTTAGTAATTTAATGGCCTTACTAATTGCATATGTACGCTTAATTATGATTATCCTTGATTTCCTATCGCTTTAATTAATATATGTTGTTTTTTTCCATTCTCTTCTTGTATATAGAATGCAGCCACACACAAAAACTCCGAGGAGAAGAAGAGCGTCGAATTGGATTGGGTCGCACCAAAATCTGAGAAAAAATCATATACAGTCTAGTAAGTTATTAACACAAACCTTCAATTTATCCTCTTAAGTAAATTTGCGCTTAAAAAGAATATTTCTTTCAATAACTTCCAATTTTAAGGTTATGTTTTCAATAACTTGCCATTTTGAGGTTATATTTTACTCAATTATCACTTTTTCAATGCTTTTCAAATGATTTTTTAAATTATTTTTAGTCCCGTTCACTAATCTTATTTATTCCCTCGTAAATTGCGCACAAATTTCATTACAACTTCCAATTTTCAATGTTTTCAATACACTTTCCAATTTTGAGGTTATATTTTCTCCCAATATCACTTTTTCAATGTTTCTGACCAATTTTTGTATTATTTTTAGTGCCACTGTTGCTGAGAATGGAGGCGTCTTCTGGGTGCATCAACCAACCGCCAAGATAACCGTCCAATAAGCGCGCATTTTTGTTTAATAAAAATGACTTCATTTATTATTATTTACGTATCATTAATTAACTAAATTATGAAAACATTTTCTACTAGATAGATAGATAAAAAAAGTTTACTTTTTATGCATATAAACAAACACTTCTCAATAGAACTAAAAAAGAAAGAAAGTAACATGTTGTGTAATGATTTTTACAAAATTAAACATTTTTTTTTTTTGAATCGATTGTAAAAAGGAAATGACGTCACAAATAAAAAAAAATGTATATGAACGCGTATTAGATGAATTTTTGTTTGTTTGTTTTAAATACCCAACTGGCTATTCATTGTATTTCATTATTAATTATGTATTAACAGAACTTCCAACGGTTGCCGCATTCATTGCACAACACGAATGTGGTCATAGGTTCATCACTCGATCGCGTCTGCAGCTGATTGTAAGTACAATTTTTCTTCTTACATTTACCACATTTCAACAATTCCGTTTTTGTACCTAAAAAGAAAAATATTACACAATTAATAATTAGAAGAAATTCACACACACTGAGAAATGACAATTACTCATAACTACCAACATAAAAATATTCAATACTACCAACTTAAAACTATTCATAACTACCAACTTAAAATTATTCTTAACTACCAACATAAAATTATCCATAACTATCAACTTAAAAAATATTCAATACTACCAACATAAAATTATTCATAACTACCAACTTAAATTCATCAACAAAAACAGATGTTATTTCCAGGGCCTACACTTCAAGTTTAGAATATAAAATCTATCTATAAGTGTAGTATATCTATGGAATTATTTCATGTTGGCCGCAATGATGAAGATGTATAACATGACTAGCTAGGGTTCGAGCCCCGATAAACTAAATTTTTTTTTGCTTAAATTTTCTATTAATTAATTGCTTAAACATACAACTAAATTGAATTAAGCAGAAATATTAAAAAATTTCATATATTTCAAGAGATATAAGCGAATATGTGACAAATAATTCATTATTTTGTGAATATCTCAGTAAATAAAAGCAATTATGAAATTTTTTTTATGAAATAATAATTTAATATATTTTTAGGCAATTATTAATTCATATTTTAAGAAAAAAAAAAATTTTAATTTAGCGAGGCTCGAACTCGGGTCTTGTTTACATTAATAAGATGCATATTTTAGTTAGTGACTGACCTTGAATGGTTGCTAATTGGGCGTCATTGATCGCTTCCCGATTAAACTTCTCCCTAATCCTCTTAATTTCATCGTTCGCCATCTCCTCAGCGGTCATCGTCGCCAGCCGATTCGCCGTAATCACCCCAATACGGAAATTCGACCGCAACGTTGGATTCTTCATATCTTTTAGGTTAGCGATACGCGATCTGACGCGATTCTTGTAGCGCATATCGGTGTTCTTGAACTCCTGATAGATCGCCTCCTCCAGCTCCTCGGCGAGGTCATCGGGCGTAGCGCACCCCTCAAATTCCTCCCCATTGCAGTCTACAGCGATGGCAGCCGCCAACATTTCCCTACACTTTAAGCGCACCGAGTCTGTGGTGTTGGAACTAGCGGGCGGGAAAGTCGTCTGCAGCTTCTTCTCCTTATCCCGCTCCTTATCATCCTTGCTGCACGCCTCCTTATCCTTCTTTGGCTTGCCAGAACCACCACCACCGCCCGACTCTTTCGCATTCGGCGTCATCGAGCCGGGCACAAACTTCTTCCAATTCTTAATCAACGTCTTCGCCAGACTAATCACCTCCTCGTCCTTTGTCAGTTTGCGCAGTGCATTCACAGTCATTCCAATTCGAGTTTTCGTCAGTACATCCAAATTTATCTCCATATCTTTCAGTTCTTTAAGGAGATCGAGTGCTTGGTCCTGATTCTAATAGAAAACAAAACATCTATCTGTCAACTCACATCTATTGCATCGTAAATACTCACAGCATCTTCGGACGAAGTCATTTTTGTGAGTTTCTTTTGAATTCTCATCACTTCTTCCTCGACACTCATTTTGTTTGCGTCTGCTAATATATCCTTTCTATAGCTAAGCGTGCAGATCCTCTAAAACATCATTTATTCGAATTAATTCGAGGTATTTTACTAATATAATTCGTATTTTATGTAACTGAAATGATGTGACGGCTTTATTAATGTGTGTGTCGAAAAAGCTTTTCCAGCAGAATACCAACATCAAATAAACAAAAACACACTACAGTAGGTTTTTTGACATTCCAAGGTTGGTACTGAATCATAGAAACATACCCATAGAACGCGCATAGAGAGAGAACGATGTAGGCGAGAGAGAACGACACACATCAAGGCGTAACCACTTTTAGTTAGTACAATATACTAACACCAGAGGGCGCATTGTTAGTCTTCAATGGGTGCAAGTGCGATGGAAATATATTTAAGGTGCTTTATCTCCTAAGCGCCTGCATGTTACATTGTTACGTTGGTATCACTGTATCTACAGCTCCCATTCGAATATATCTATGAATCTAACCTAAAAATATTTTTAAATAATAAATAATATGATTAAATTAAATTAAAAATATGTTAAAATCAATTAATTTAATCAAGCACATAATTAATAGGAAGCAAACATTTGATTTTAGAGTAAATATAATACCTTCTTATGCGAATAGTTGTTATTTTGTATTTTTTTTTAGGTTATTTCTAGGCTGATTTGCGGCTCAACTTCTTTACAACATAAAAGCGTTTATTTAATAGATGAACAGGAGGAGCATAAACGTATAAATGAGGTGAATAAGTACACGCAGCGTACATTCAATTGCGGCGAATTGCGCATCCAACATTCGGGTGAGAATGTGACGCTTTGCGGCTGGCTGGAATTTCAGCGAATGCAGCACAAATTTCTCGTGTTGAGAGACGCCTATGGTGCCACACAATTGCTAATCGATGATAAAGTAAGCTAAACCCTATTAATTATACATATTTTAATTGATTTTTCTTACTAGAATGAAGCGTTGCGAGCTAGCGTTGCAACATGTGCACTCGAATCGATTCTAAAGGTGCAGGGAGTGGTGCAAGCACGACCCGCAGCTATGATCAATCAGCGGCAAGCTACAGGAGAGATAGAAGTGTTAGTAAGCGACCTGCAAATACTTAATCCCGCCGATAAAGTGCTGCCGTTCAATCTACGCGAATTTCAGAAGGCGAAAGAGCATTTACGCATGAAATACAGATACCTGGATATCAGATTCTCGGAAATGCAACGCAATTTACGGTTTCGCTCACACATATGCTTCAAATTACGCGAATTTCTGATAAAACATTGCGGATTCGTTGATGTGGAAACACCTACGTTATTCAAACCAACACCAGGCGTAATTAGAACCTTCCATTTTCTATACAATACACAATTAATGTTAATTAAATCACTTAGGGCGCTCAAGAGTTTATTGTGCCGACGCAATACGAGAACGAATTTTATTCATTGGTGCAAAGCCCGCAACAATTCAAGCAAATGCTGATGGCTGGCGCTATAGATAGGTAATAATAAAGAAATTTTGTACTTAACAATAATTTAAAAAGTTTATGAAAATCAATTGAATAGTTTGCGAGTTATTTGCAAATTATTGGTAAAAGTGTATATTGGGTTGCATTCTATAACGGCGAATATCTCGAAAACTATAATGTTAGAAAAATATTTATAGGGCGTAAAAGTTGCCTTATAATCTAATTAATAATAATTTAAAAAGATTATGAAAATCGATGGAATAGTTTGCGAGATATTTGTAAATAATTGTTTTTTTTGTAGGTATTTTCAAATTGCGCGATGCTATCGCGACGAAACCTCGCGTCCCGATCGCCAACCCGAATTCACGCAGCTCGATATCGAAATGTCGTTTGTGCAACGTGAAAATGTGATGCAGCTAAGTGAAGATTTGCTGCGGTATTGTTGGCCCCCACATCTACCTGAATTACCCTCACAAATACCACGATTTACTTACAAGCAGGCGTTCGAACAGTACGGAAGCGATAAACCGGACACACGCATGGACTATAAAGTAAAAATAACAACGAAATTCATTTCTAAAACGTGTTAGTTTTGTAGATAATTAATTGCAGTGAGCATTTCACGCATGGGGAGACGAAAAAGTTCTTTGCAGGCGCTTTAGTCTTTCCTCAAGTGAATAATTTAACGAAATCGTTGAAGGAGAGTCTACTAAAACAGCATTTTGGCGCTTTGAAAGTGTACGCTATTAAAGTGACCAGTAAGGAGGATTGTTTAATGAAATTAACAAAAATCAGCGGCTTTGGAAGCTTGAAATTCATAGATAACCTAGAAATTAGTGAGGAAAGTTTAATATTCTTCGCGTATGGTGACTATGACGTTGTGGTGCGTATAAATTCACTAAAAATAAGCACTTATTAATTTCTATATGTTAGTTAAAGCAATTGGGGAAGATGCGTCTTGATTATGTGAACTATTTAGAGCAACATGAGCATAAAATACGCAACAATTTAGGTGTTGCTTGGATTTATGATTTCCCCCTATTCGAAGAAAACGATTTGGGAGGTTTCGCTTCGGTGCACCATCCATTCACAGCACCACATCCACACGATATGCACCTATTAGAAACATCGCCTCTAGAAATGCGCAGCCAATCCTACGAT
Organism: Deinopsis erosa; assembly: GCA_027574845.2. NCBI lineage: Eukaryota > Metazoa > Arthropoda > Insecta > Coleoptera > Staphylinidae > Deinopsis > Deinopsis erosa. The sequence continues at coordinate 7,714 of JAODFZ020037890.1, forward strand.
TTAGTACTGAATGGACAGGAAATTGCTGGCGGGTCGATTCGTATACACGATGCCAATATGCAAACGCGAATTCTCGATATGTTGCGTATCGATAAGGACGCTTTGAAGCATATTATTGAGATGCTGCGTTCGGGATGTCCACCGCATGGCGGTATAGCCTTCGGCATCGATCGCTTCATCGCTGTTTTACTAGACACACAATCGATACGCGATGTTATTGCGTTTCCTAAGACGCACGAGGGTAGGGATTTGCTGAGCGGAGCTCCAACCCACATACTAGAAGCTACTAAACAACTTTATCATATAAAATAACTTTAATAATGCTGAATGTTTTTTTTTCATTTCTAACAACCTACAACCTCCTCACGTCCGCTGTACGTTAACGGATCGAATAGGAAAACGTTGCGAATTGGTACCTCTCTGCCAGACACCGCTTTAATCACTTCCTGAGATAAAACGCCTCCGATTATGGAACAGACGGGAACAATTTCGCCGAATATCAAATCTAATACACTGTCCGGTAGTTTCTCTTCATTTACTTTAAATTCCTTCAATATTTTCTGTTTAATCTCCTTTAGAGCAGTCAAATCGTCTTCCTTGGAAGCGATTGATGGATTTCTCGCCTTTTTATTACGAAATTCCAATAATGCTGCAAACAAATCGTTAGAAAATCATTCAATTTTCGATTGTTAGGAGTGCACCATACTTAGCATGAGGTAGTAATAGACGTTGCGTCGTTTCTGTTGCTGGTTCCCTTCGTAATTGACAACTTTTTCGATTTCCGGATAGTTTAGGGAAGCGGCTACCTTGATAACCGTCTTTTCAGGCTTCTCGGTGACCAATTTACCGTCGTGTGTACGTTTCTGTGCCGGTTTGACAAATTGCACTTTATCCCTATAGAAAAACACCAATTTTTAGCCCAACAAATTGTAAAACAATAAAATTTCTTACTCGAAATATTCGTGCTTTTGGAAATCGGCAATTGTGAAGCCAAACATACCAAAATTGTCGCCACAAATGAATTTCACCTTCTGTTCACGACATGCTTTCGCTATATCGAGCATTTGTTGCGTATTTAGCTCAGTTACGATCACCAAAGTGAAGTCTGCAAAGTATTTTGGTTGTTTTTTGGCAAGCGGCTCCACTTCCGATGTGATTTTCACTAAGGGATTTAAAGCCTGTGCTTTCGGTACAACAGCTTCAGCAATCTATAAGAGATTCTATTAATTTAAGCAATTTTTAATCGAAATATGTATATATTACGTTTTTTCCTATGGCGTCGCTTGATAATAAGAAATTCTTCAATACTTCCTCCTCTGTTACAACAGCATCATCAAGAATGGTTAGGGAATTAACACCAGACAAAACTATATTCTTAGCTATCTCTGAGCCTAATCCACGAATATTTACAAGTAAGATGTTTGCAGCTCTTAACCTAAAAATAACATTTTTCTATATGATTACATTTTTTACATTAAATACGTACTTTTCTTGTGATTCAATGCCCCATAAACGTATCTGTCGATCGTATAACTCAGCCTCATCGGTTGATAACGCTTTTTCGCCCATTTTCACCACAGAATTTCAAGAAAATCTGAATTTTATACCGGTTTTTATAACTGCAATGAAGTGAACCACACTAGAATTTAAGTTCGCATGATGTACAACTTTAAGAAAAATAAATTCCCTAAAAATAAATTCATAGATATATATTTAACTTAGATGCCTAACTAAACAAGTGAAGCCGAAGGCGGAGCCTAAATCGTTGCGCATTGCGGAAATTTTCGGAACTTTAAAATGCAACCCACTCTACTCGCAAGGAATCACCCAAACTTTATTTCGTTTCGGAATTTTGTTATGTTATGAAAGTAAATTACTATTGAAAAAATGTCTTTTCGAAATACATTTCAGGCGTTAATAAAACTGCGTCATGTAATTCCATCAGTAGGAGTGAAAACAGTACAAAAAATCCGACCAGTATACAATAATATTAGAATCAAACATCCGTGCATTAGCAAGAGAAATGTAATCATAGCGTTGAGTATTTTGAAATGGTTGGGCTTCGAAAGCGAAGACGAGGATAAGGAATCCGAGTTAATAATGACTTTAAAGCGTTCAGTGCTATGCATGCAACGCGAACAATACGAAAAAGCTGAACAAATGCTGCATTTAGCTTTGCGAATCGCCCAACAGCAGCAAAACACCCAAGGAGTTGTGTATTGTTACGATTTAATGGCGAATTTAGCGATGGATCAGTACCAATTAGAGAAAGCTGAAAAGCTGTTCGTTAGTGTGATGCAAATGCTGCTAGCAGCAGGCACACAACAGGACGATATTAAAGTAATTCACTAAATTCGATTAAGTGAGGTTATGTTCTAAATAGAAGATAAATTGATGATTTTTCAGATGATTCATCTTAGTTTGAAGATGGCTCGTATTAATCATCTATTAGCACGTTACGAGACGGCTGATTTAGGTTATAAATGGTGTTTGGAGAAGATAGCGGCGAAGAAAACGCAAGATTACGACGCTTTAGTGTTGTATGGTGTCGTGCAAGATTGGTACGCACAATTTCTGCTCGATACGAAGCAGCTGGATGAGTCTTTAGTGCATTTAAGGGAAGCGTATCGTATATGCGAGCAGGTGAAGGGCAGAAACACCGAACAGGGTATGCTGCTGTTGAACGATTTGGGCATAACTTCATGGCGCGCTGGCGATTTACAAAAAGCCGAAGAGTTTCTTAAGGAGGCGCTCAAATCGAGCGAGCAAGTGGAAGATAAATCGCACGTTGGTGTGATTCATGCGAATTTAGGTTTGATTTATCTGCAGAATGGGCTGATAGAGGATGCGCGCAAATTCTGTAAAAATGGCTGGCAAATTGGTAATTGTATAATAAAAAAAAACAACACTCAATTTCAAATTTAAATCTTCATCTCTCTTCTTTTTCAGGTAAAAAATATGATAATAAAGAATCTGTGGAACAATCCAACTATTGTCTAGATCAAATCAATTTAATGTTACAAACTAAATAAATTTCATTCATATTCGGCTATTAGGACCATCATATAAACGCCGAGTAGCATAGCGCCCACTTGTTTGATTGTTTGCCCGAGCGTAGGTTTCTCCTCGTCTAGTAGTTCCGGTATAACGGACACTAAAGCGATGTAAATAAAACCACCAGCGGTAAACGGCAGAATCCAGCTGGTTGAGCCTAAAACACCGCCACTTTCTTGCATCATTAGTGAAACGAAGGTGCCAGCTAGTGCGCCTAGAGCTGTAGTTAATTGCAGGAGCATTGCATTGCGTCTTGAGACTCCAGATTGCAGGAGAATCGCAAAATCGCCAATTTCATGCGGCACCTCGTGCAACAGAATCGTTATCGTAGTGACAAAGCCGATTGTGTTGCCGGCTAGATAGGAAGAGCCGATGGCTAAACCATCAGTGAAATTGTGGCTGAAATCCGCAGCCAGATTCAAATATCCCGCCACTTTTATCGTGTCAGCGTCCCCTTTCTCGCCTTTCTTACCCTTTTTGGGCGCTTGGTGAGTGTGTCCACCACCTTTCAGAATACGCACTCCCTTCTCGACGATGAGGAATGTGACTATGCCAGCCAGCACCCACAATCCCACGCTCATATCATGCCCATGATGCTCCCCATGACTATGCCCATGTCCATGCGCGTTCTGATTCACTTCCATTGCGGCATGCGGAATTAAATGTAGGAAAGCATCGCCTAGTAACCCTCCTGAAGCGAACGCTAACAGTATCTTAAGTAACGGCTGCTTCTGTTGCGTGTTGTCCAATGGGACGAAGAATAGGATGAGGAATGGCGCTGCGCTTATCAGAAATGTGGACGTTAACGCGCTGATCCATATCTCGTTGCTGCTGCTTAAATTGTGATGCGGTTTGGAATGCTCTTTGTGATGATGATGATGCTCTTCTGCCTGATTCGCTTCCTTGGAATATTTAAAGTGTGCTGGTTCATCATGTGAATGCTCATGACCGAAACATACACACACAAGTAATGTTGCGAGTAAACACAATCGTTTTGTGCTCGAAAACATGTTTAACCTTCACTTATATGTCGTATTATTAATAAATTTCTCACCGGCTTATCGTCATTTCGTCTTATTTTTCAATGTGTGTGTGCTACGTGTTTACTTTTCTATTTGTTGCATTTTTAGTACACGCGTCAGGTTGGTAAACTAGGCAACACATATTACGCATCTAAAGTATTTATTTCATAACACATGCATTGTTTTATATAAAATAAGCAAACAAACAACTATAATTAGCATATTAAGTAAATTTATTTAATTTCGGTTAATTAATATATCGTATTAACGAATTTTTTATTCACTTACTAAAGGTTGGCATGCCGTCTGTCAGATTGATCATAGAATTAAGTTTAAATAGAATATGCACTTATTATGCAGAGTATATTTAATTACATTCTCTTTTAAAATATATGCAAGTATACAATTAATACTTGGTAGAAATAATTAAATTGCCGGTTATTTAGAATTATATACGTCTAATTAAAATTTATAATACATATTTAAAATGCAACCCACTCTACTCGCACGGAATCACTCAAATTTTATTTCGTTTCGGAATTCTTGTTTTTGGCTGGTATTGCGCCTGTCAAACTTCTATAATATATATATGTCGCAGGCAAATGGTTATTTCAGGCAAATA
>JAODFZ020037904.1:0-12618 GCA_027574845.2 Deinopsis erosa
TAATTTTACATATAATGAATTATTTAATATATTATAGATTAAAAAAAAACTTTTCTTCTTGTCTTTTTTCATTGGAGGGGCTGCAGCCCCACAGTCCTTATGGACGGGCCGCCACTGACAAACATACATAATATATTACGTTAATAGTTTATATTAATTTTTCTAAATTAACTTTATTAAAATTGCTTTTTTAATCTTTTTTTGTAGATGTTTTATCAATATATGTGACATAATAAAATTTGCTGAACATATACATCATAACTAGCGCTTGTGGTATAATCACAACAGTGACAAATAGTTTGGATACTGGACATTTTTCATCAAAAAACAAAGAATTCGTATAGAGGACGAAAATCAGTACAAATTGTAACTAAAATAAACGTACCTATATTAGAATAAAAACAAATGAATTTTATTACTCACTATTTGCACTTGTGTAATATACTTTTTCCACCAAAATGATTTCTTACTATATTGTGATAGTAAATAATAGGAATACATAATAATGTGGACGATACTATTTATAAATCCCATTAACACGAAATGTGGATCAGGCACATAGCGAAAGACTATAAACGCACCCACTATCACCATAATATGATGGTAAACATGTAAGGTGGTGATTTGATTAAATTTTTTGCGTAAAACGAAAAACACCTAGAAAACATTAATTTTCACAATCACAAATTAAATAAATTAAGCAAGCTTTGATTTAAAAACAAAATAAGTTTGGCTTAGAGGTGTGAATACCGGCAAAAAAAATATATATAATACCGGCATTCTAAAAAAGAGCAAATTGGTATAGGTATATCGGTATTTATTTTCACAACGGTGTAGCAGAAAATAGGATGAATATAAATATAACATATATGCAGTGCCGTAACTAGGCAAGTGCAACACGTGTCCAGGAGTAAGGGGGCCTTGAAAAGGGAAATTATATGGTATTTAATTTTATTATTTATCATTTTATCACAAAAAGGTGGCCTTGCACAGGGCAAATGAAATGCTAGTTACGGCACTGCATATATGTAACAACATAATAATTCCAAATATCACGTTAATTATTCACATTCAATAATAAAAATTGAAATAATGCTAAAAAGAAGCGGGGAGTGTATAAATTTCATACGAATGATTTGTTTATTACATAAGTAAAACAAACCATAACTTCCTTTAAGTAGCTGATAAATCTCTTGATGTGGTTAAGTTAAACCATAGTAAAATAACGTAATACTGGTATTATTCAATAAATATCGGTATTATAAAAACACTAATATTTCTGGATCCCGGTATACACACCTCTAGTTTGCCTGCATTGAGATTTGACTCATTAAATTAAGAGTTGTAAAAATATCTTTAGATTAGAAAAAAAAGGTAATACTTGTATACCTCGTTTTACGTCGAGGTTACGTTCTAAGAGACACCGGCGTAAAACGCAATCGGCGTAAAATTAACACGTGTAAAAGTATAGGAATCCCACGACCACAACCGAATAAACCGGCGCAAAATGAGGTATACCAGTATTATATTTATAAAATCAAGCGGCTTATACGTCGCTAATTACCGTATCAAATAGATCGAAATATCGTACAACGTAAAGCCAATGCATTAAATTTAATACATAATCATATTCATCTGGGTCCACACTATATAGACATGCAAACCAACTTCTAGTAAAAACATTTTTGCTAAACTAAAAAATTTATACATAATTTAAATAATTATTTTTTTATAATATATTTACGTACTGCCAACACTAAAATGCTCAGGGAAACTACTTGCATCGCATTATAAAATGCAATAATTCGATCAATATTGTACGCTTTGCGTTTTGCCATAAATTTCGGTCCTAAATAGGTGACGAATGCCACATAGGCTACGATTATGCTAAGCATGACTGGTGGTAGGATAAGCACCGCATCATCTTTACATGCAGGATCTAAAAACCATCATCATTTCTTCATTTAAAATTAAGTTAAATTAAAGCATTTACCTTTCAATTCGTAAAAAACGTAATTATAGAAATCGGTTATATAATGCATCAACATTATACTAAAGTTTCGTTGTTGTGTGTATACCAATAGATAAGACAATACTGATATATCAAAATATATCAGACTTACCATATATACCTATTAATTTTGTGACTTCATTATTTCTAATACTTATCTATTATGTATATTGTTTGGAATATATTTTTTAATTATTTAAATTGTTTCCAATTCTTATCTTTAGTATGCCACCAACTAAATTTTATAATTAACATAATAAGACCATTTCAATTTCATGCAATTTATTTTTTACTTTGAAATAAGTAAAATAAATAGAAAATATCTATATAAAAAAAAAGAAGAAATTAAACAATTTCCACAGAACATGTGCATGTCTATCATAAATATAACAATTTTTTCATCTGCTTTGGTTCTCGTAACGTTCGCAAACCTCTTGTTGGAGTGACGTTTTTGGTTTAAAAATACGGAGATTACGGTTACTTCGACTCATCTTATAAATGCGACTCCCAGGATACATCTAAAAAAATATTATTCCTTCTGTTCGGTAATAAGGGAGAGCTTATTTGAGTTTTTTTAAATTCTAAAATAAAAGCTATTTGTATTACAAAAGAGGACCACCGCTGCTTGCCAGCTATGTGGAGAAGAGGTGGATGACGTGCCGCATGCACTGGAGGTATGTGTTGCAAATGAGGAGGAAAGGTCTGCTTGCAGAAAAGAGATGAATGATTGGGCCGACGTGCAGGGCCTAGTAAGGAATACCATTTTAGGCGAGGAAATGTTGACCAGCTTTGTTAGGTTCTGCAGGACTAACATTCAAGCAAGAATCAAAAGGAGCATCAAATCATCAGGGAGACGAGGGCTGCGGCACACAGCCAAAGAACCTAGCGCGTGCGGTAGATAGAGATCGAACGAGTATGATTGACGTGTGTGTGTGACAGAGAAAGGGAAGGGAAGCAATTGCTTTCTCCGTCGCATACACTTATCTTAAACTTACGTGACGTCAAACATGCTCGTTCTATCTCTATCTACCGCACGTACTTTTAACCGCTTTAATATGAACTTAGTGAACACCTATAGTGCTATATTTGAAAAACATCACTTATTGTTATTTGAAAGTTTGTGACGTCATAACTAGGCAAATAATAAAATTTTACGTATTTTTATCATTTTAATTAAAAATTACGCTTGTTAAGAATAATAAAATATAATGTATACAAATTTAAATTGTTGAAAAAAAAATATTTTTTTTAATCAAAAATTAACAAACAAAATTGTTTTGAACTGAGAATGAAATGCTGATTCCAAATATGTACAAATATATAGGGTGTTCCATTTGAAAATTGAAAGTTTTCCGGAGAAACCGGAAGTCATGTATGGTCATACATATTGCCAATCAATCCGAAATCTTTCATAATGCTTAAGTTCTGAGTTTCATTTCTTAATTTTCATAAATAAAAAAATGAAACGACCGAGCCTGAATCCGCGAACACCCGGTATATTATGTATTTTTAGATATTTATTTGATCAACTACTATTATACCTATATGAAAATACAAGCGTCATGAAACTAGAAATTGGAATTCTTACTGGCAGTGTACATTCATCTTTAATTTTTCTATTAAAAGATTCCAAACCATTATTGGTACTTCGTACATTAGCACAAATGCCTTCATACCTGTTTGGGTTATTATTAACCCACTCCCTATGGAAATAGTTAATAAAATTATTTTCAATAATCTCGCATTTTTTAATAAATAACCCTAACTTTTTTTTTAAACACATCTTCGTTTCTTGCTAACTGTAAATAATAATCGATATCATCTAAAACTTCACGCCGTCTTTATTTATCACTCACAAATTTTGTATCAGAAATTACCACATTCTTCCTCATGTGAAACCAACACATTTTAATGATTGATGAAAAAACATTGGTAAATGCATTTTTAATGCTCATAGCAGCATCTAACCAAAATATTTGGACAGTAATTTGTACAGTAATTGGACAGTAATTTTCATTAAACATTTTTGCTATGGCTTTTTTAAAGCATTAAATGTAAATTCAAAGTCTCGAGATGTTTCACCTGTACAAATAGCCATTCCGAAACAATGAAAAGCCCTATTTCTATCAGTTGTTCCAACTATGTGTTCAGGAAAACCCTGCCACCAAATTTTATATGTTGCGTTAGCATGAAAAGGTGTACAATTTATAGCTAACTGAAGTAATTTCTCCCACGAACGATCGTATGGGAGCGGTCCGGTCCATTTGGGAGCAAAGCTTGCATGAAACCTTTACTTGCATTTGAAAGTGGATAATCTTTTATCAGTACCAGATCTCCTACAGCATATGACGGCTGTCGTTCTGGTGTGACAGGTCGTTTTGTTATTTGGAACTGGCGTTGCTGTTTCTGTATGGCTCGTACGGTGTGAATCGCGTACGCTTGGGCATTCCATTCTCCTGGATAGGTTATGTTAAAACCGAACAGGGCTTCGCTTGGTGACACTCTGGAACAGTAGGTATGTGCTGTCGCTGGGTAACTGTGGATTGTCTTGGACCCTTTTTTGTGCAGGCACATATACTGCAGTTTATTACAAAATCCTGTACAGCCTTTCTCATTCCCATTGTTAAAACATTTAACATTTATGGATATATTTCTTAGTTTATTATTTATATATTATTAAAGCCTGTCATACACGTAAGATTTTTTCATCACAAATTCTGATGAGTCATCGAAAGGGGCGTGGTTATTGAAAAATGTGACAAAGATAGAACATGCTCACACAATATGTAATGAGGTTAGGTTATTGAAAAGTGTGACAAAGATAGAAAATTTTAGCTCCGCTCATTTTGTTATGACTCATCAGAATTTGTGATGAAAAAATCTTACGTGTATGACAGGCTTTAGACACACAGCTTTTTGTTAATTATTTGTCAATTATGAGTATGTCATGAAACATATTCGTTGTTAGAGCAACTGATAACATTATAATTATATAGATTAGTATCAGATCAATAGAAACCAATTTTTCATCAAAAAAACTACATATTTGTCTTTAATTGAAAATCAAAAGAAATAATAACTCATAAGAGAAATAAATAAGCATCAGTAAATTTTCATCTTTAAAAAATTCATTTGCGATTGCTTAAAACACAGTTCCAGACGTAATAGCGCTGGATCGTACGCAGCGTTTCTGCAGCTCCAGGGTGTCCGGCGCTTACGTCTCAGTGGTGAAAATGGATTACCCTTCAGGCCCGTAAGGTCTCTGGGTACAATTAGTTTTCGTTTCGCTTCGCTTCCATAGAATGTGGTTCTGCAGTATGTAATCTACCGTTAGACCATGGTTAGAAATTAATAGCTGCTGAAATAGCTGTGGACACCGATTGCGATAGCACTTGAGCAGGTTTCTTCACCTTCATTTTCTTTATTTTGTGATGGTATGTCTGCGTCTCATTTAATTTAAAGCAGTTTGGTATTATTTTGAAATATGCCTAACACACACACACACACACACACTCACACACACACAAACACGCGCGCACGCGTTCCTATATCGTTATATGCATGTTACGTAGTTTAATTCGGATCCTAATTAAATAATCTGTAAATTATTCATATACTACTTATGAAATTTTATATTTTTACCTATAGAAAAATCAATCATTTACCTATAGATAATTTAAAAATGATCTCTAGTAAATTAATAGTTGATCTATATTAAATTAATAGTTGACCTATAGAAAATTATTAAATGATCTATAGAAAATTAATAAACGATATGTAGATAGTAGTGATCTATTAAATAATTTTATAGGTCGATAAAAATATTTTCATAGGTTGATAATTATTTTCATAAGTAATAATTATTTCTATAGATCAATAATTAATTCTATAGGTCAAAAATTAAATCCATATATCAAATATTAAAAACATAGGTAAATTATTATTTTCATAGGTACTATTCTGTAGATCACATTTTCATTTTTATAGGTCAAATATTATTATCCATTTAATTCTTGAGTGCATAAAAAAGTAGAGCACATTGGTTTAATTAAATATCAAAGCAATTGTTTGTGATCAAGCCTTAACCAACACTATCGCATAGAAAAAACAGCTCCCCTTTTTTATATTTTCGTATAGTTCCTGACTATAAAAGACAAAAAAACATAGTTTTATTTATTTAATTTGCAACATATTAACATTATGCATTTGTGTTGCGTTTTAAATGATTAAAACTGATTTTGTCACTATAGATAGAAATATCGTAAATAGGTTAAAATCATTAACAATGGAATGTACGGCAACAGTGCGGTCATCGTAGGGTCAGAAACAAGTAATATCACAGACAATAGAATAGAATTCTATTGTGTGTGGTAATATCATAAAATTTTTGAGCGAAAGTTTATTTCTTTTAATAAAATTTGAAATACCTAGGCAACCCAAATGACATCACATCGACAAAACTCCCATTACTTTTCCAGTCTGTGTATTCTATTGTCTGTGGACCCATCTTCTCGTTTATTAAGATGGAGATTAAAATTACGCGATTATGAATTTACTATTGAACATAAACCCGGAATGTCAAATCAAAATGCAGACGCTTTGAGTCGCATAAAAATCCTAGAAACTTATAACGCAACAAATATTAATAATAATTTCCCAAATCATTCAAATATTAAAATGAGTAAGCCGCCAAGTAGCGCATCCAAAAATAATAAAACTATTGAGATTAAGCCGCAAAAGAGCGGCTCTCCGAATATTTATAATTTAAATGAAAATGATTTAGAAATTAACGTACTTAAATATTTTTAAATTCAAGGAGTTTCAGAATACAATGAATTTATTAACGCTTTGGAAAAGTCAATTATATCCTTTAGGGTGATCAGTGATTCAAATGAAAACCTCGTGGTAACATGCGGGAACACTGCATCGTTTTTATCTAGAGACGTCGATTCAACAAACGTAACTCGTGCTCAATTATTAACGTATGTGAGATATGCTAATACTATTGAAGCTAATTAGAATTTCGAAGATTCAATTTGCTGTTTAAATGAAGGAAATAATAATTTAATACTAATCTATTATAAAAATAACTTTTGGGAAAATTGTAAATACGAAGATTTCTATACATTATTATTAAAATGTAAAGAAACTATTATTGAAAATAACATTACTGAAATTAATATTTGCCCTCCTGGAAACACTTATGACAAATTCGAATGGAATCATATTCGCAGCATGTTACGTTACATTTTCAAAGGTACAAATACACAATTAAATGTATATCATGGTAAAATTCGCCAACCAAATCAAAACGAAATAAAAGTTATATTAAAGGAATATCATGATCTACCAGGTTCGGGACATCCTGGTACTAATAAAACATATATACGAATTAAACAGAATTATAAATGGAAAACAAACACATCAAATAGCTCGAGATCATTTACTAGAGTCAAAAAGGATTAATAAAAAATATTACCATAAAAAATCAAACGAAACTAAATTCAAAGAAGGCGATATGGTTTACCTATTAAAAGAACAAATCGCGCCGGGTCAAAGTAGGAAATTACAACCGCGGTATACAGGACCATATGAAATATTAGAAATTCTCCCACGAAATAATTGTTAAATAAAAGTTAAAAATAAAGTAGTTGTGCTTATGGATCGTTTAAAATTGGCAATTGTTACAGACTCGGACAGCGAGTAAACGCGCTAGAGATGCATACCATAACTAGGATTACCGATTCAACTGGTATGTTTATCGAGCGCCTATCACCGTTACAATTTTACGAGGATACTTGGAAAGTAATAACTTATATAAATTGAACCGCTTTTGAAGAAAAACTTAATCAACTCGACAATGTTATACATGAAACTCAAAAAATTAGCGTATCATTAGATTTAATAGGCGCGAAACATTTGCAGCAAGAGAAAATAGTTTAAATGCAATTAGATTACAAACTCAATTACTTTACGCGAAAGACGCGGATGTTAAACAGATGGTAGGCCACTCAAGGAAAAAACGCGCTCTTATTAATTTAGTAGGTTCAGTTTTTAATACAGTTTTTGGCACTTTAGATGAGCAAGACGCAAAATCATATAATGACGCGATAAATACTTTACACGGCACGCAGAAAAAAAAATCTCGTTCATGATCAATGTCAAATTGTCCAATCTATAATGGCAAATTTCAATAAAACAATAAACAGATTTTACACAAACATGAAGCAAATTAATGAAAATTTTGCAAACATTCGATTTAAAATGGATACTTTCTCAGCAACACTTTATAATTTAGAGATGGTTTATTTATTCGAAGAGCACATAAATTTGCTAACCGTAATGTGGTCATGTCTAAATTCAAATTACGATACACTAATAAACACGATACTTTTAGCGAAATCAAATATTCTACATCCCTTTGTATTAAGCCCTCAGCAATTATTGGAACAATTAATATTAACGTCTCAACACTAACCAATTGGTACAACCTATGCAATGCCTTTAACCTTAGAAAACGCAGCTTTCCTAGAATATACAGCCAGATTAAACGTTTATTTGCTCGATAACAAATTAACTTTTGTAGTTTCTAATCCTCTTTTAAAGCAAAATCCATTATCCTTATATAAAATTTCACTTTCACATTTCTTTATCACACCTACAAGAAATTATATAGCAATGTCGATCAACAAAATGTATTATGATATGATACACGATCTATCCCAATGCCATAAACTTCCAGATAAAAATATATGCAAAGACTTACAACCCAATAAAAATTCCTTAAGCAATCCAACTTGTGAAACAGAAATCCTTTTATCAGTTCCTAGAATAATTCCTGAATCCTGTGACTTGCTAGTATCTACATTGCGAAACGATATATGGTACAAACTAGAACAAGATAATTCTTGGTTGTTTGTCTCACCTGTTGCTAAACAAATCACCGTAACATGCTCAAAAGCCAAATCATATGACGCTACGATCGAAGAACGTGGCATTTAAACCCTATCTCCACGATGCAACATATATACTGGCTCTGTTGTGTTAACAAGCACTAATAACAATTACCAAAGCGAAGTTCAAAGAATATTTCCAAAATATAACCTTTTACATACACACCTTTCTAACAACATTAATATTATTAACCTCTCTATAGACAACCTCACAACTAACCATTTGGACTTTGAATCCTTATGCACAGCGAGCCACAAATTATCGGATATCATTAAATAAAAAGAAAATCTTAACTAACAAAATAACTTCAATTTTAAACTTGACCATACTCATTATCTTCTATCCTTTTTTATCATTGTGCTAATAATACCAATTATGTTTTGGCCTTGCGGCTGTTGTAAACTTATTTCAAATTATATAAAAAATAAAATTAATCGAAACAGAATAAAAAGGAATGTAGAACGGGAGCCAATTCAAATGGCAAGATTGCAACGTGCACCTGAACCTAATGCGAACATTGATGAACCTGTCGAAAACCAAGCGCGTATCGCACCTCAAATCGGTTTAAGAAGAAGCAATAGATTAATTATCGCACAAAATTTGAATCGTTAAGCTATGCCATATACAATCCTCCAATAAAATTTTTATCTGTATATTTACCCATTATTATTACTCATTATTAGAAGAGAAGGAAATAATATATCTCTGATTAACTTACATTCCGTTCTAAATATTGTAATCATTATCATTATTTACACTAGAATATATTTAATCTTTAGACATTTAAGTACTATTATTCTATTATTAATATTGCTACTAAACAAACCCTTAATTATATTATTATGCATGCAAATATTATTGCAAACTTTGCGACTTTTATGAAAACTTTCACTGATAAAACTAAAATCCACCCCATATAAACACGACCACGAAAAATAACTAAATCATTCAATCTAAAAATGGCAAACTGGGCTGAAAATCCACAATATTTAAAACAATTAGCACTGATGGCCACAGTGAGACATTTCCGTCACCGCGCGGAACTAAAAAAAGCTGCTCTACAAACACCCCTGGTGAGAGCAATCCAGTAGGAGCAAAACTACCATCAAACAGCTATAACTGGCCATATAGGCAGTTTATTACAAAGGGGAAAGTATAAAAAGTGCGGTCCAGTATGGGATCCACTATTGGAGGGAAGTTAGGGAAGACGCCTCCACCCTAATTCAGTTCGTAGAAGAAAGGAAATTGTGGTGTCATTGGGCAATCCCAAATAACGAGATTGAGGATGACAAAGCAACGTGTGAGTTGTGCCACTATACGCAAAACTTTGGATATAAACCCGGGAGAATCCAGGACCGTCATTTGGTGTGGTACGACGGATTAATAGAAGACATGGGACCAAGGCGAAGAAATTACTTCTGCGCCTGTTGCGCGGTTCCTTTGGTAAATTTTTGCCGGGATTTCAACTGCCTCCCGTGCAGAATTGACCACCTACATTTATGATATATAATATTTTTTTGTTTTTACAATAAAATCTAATATTTCATAAAAGTCGCATCGTATTTTACCCTATGTTAAGTTTTACTTTTTCAGGTATCCAATCTTAAAAAAAAAATTATGTATATTGTCACCAATGTACATACACACAATATGAATATAACTAATAAAATATAGATTAAAACTCGTTTGTTGATCAAAAGTTGCCTCATAAGGGGGGAGTGTAATATACCTCCTTTTCATCTCATTTTATTATTAATTATTGATTAATCTTATATTATTATTGTTATGTTTACAATTCTCATACATGTGTGTTTAGTGATAGTGTGATAGTGCGCGACGACGAACTCTCAAATTCATTTGTTCTAAGTGTGATCAATATGACCAAAGTGACAATTTATAATCATGAATCAATAAGAACAAAGTAACACCTCTGGAATAGTATATAACACCCTCAGTTTGTAATTCATTCACTCAATTATAAATCTCAGTCTCGCAGCTATAATCCAGAAGTTAACCAGAAGCTCAACATTATAAATATTGTAAAGTATACATTTCCTTTGTAACAATATTCGATTATTAAAACAGTTAAGTCCTATCCAATTTATTATTGTTTATTTCATTGTGTAATCCGTGCACTTCGTCGTTAATAATTATAAAGCCCAATTAGGCATAGTTAAATTGGCATTCTCCGTAATAATAATCTACACACACGGCATTACAGCCCTACACTAGCTGTAATCTACATGAAATTATTTGAAACTAAACTTTTTAAATGTAATAATTACCTACTGGACAAAATAGTCTTGTGGAGAAGATACGTGAATGATATTATCATACTTTACAATGGTACTAAGGATGAATTGGATATTTTACACGATTATATTAACACTTGAAATGAAAATTTACATTTTACTATCGAACATGAAATAGATAACTCATTACATTTTTTAGACAAATACTAAAATAAATACTAAACTTTCGTTCAGTATTTACCGCAAACCAACATGGTGCTGTAATTTGATCAATTTTCATTCTTATCATCTGTACAAATATAAATTAGCTGCATTTAATTCTTTTTTCGATAGAATACTTAATATCCCTTTATCAATAGATAATTTTATAGATGAATTTTTTGAAGTTTTTTTGGTACTACTGTTTTGTCGTCTATGAACAGAAGACCATGATCTACATATAGTTTGTGCTTTTTTCCAGTTGATCGCTTTTCCATTACAGAAGTTTATAAGTATGCTTGTTACTTCATATTCTTGTGTCACCTTTTGTAACTCTAGCTTTCTCTTCTTTGAAATGATCGCATTTTTTGATACTTCATGAATGACCTCATATGAGTCAATGATTCTCTGGTTTTGATTTAAGACAGAATCTCGAAGAGTAGTCTGCGATTATTGAGTCTCTTCCTGGTATGTATTTGATTTCTATGTCATATTTCATGATTCTGAGCTTCATCCTTTGCAGTCTGGTTGGAACCTTTGCTAGATCTTTCTTGAAAATGTTTTCAAGTAGTTTTTGATCTGATTTGACTATCACTTTTCTGCCATAAATGAAATAGTTGAATATTTCTGCGAAAAAAACGGTTGCCAGCATTTCCTTTTCAATTTGGGCGTATCTTTTTGCTGTGTCTGTTAAACTACGGGATGCACCCAGGCCATAGCTAGATGCTTTATTCTCTTGTAATTTCGCTTAGTTGTAACGTTAGCGATGACGCAATCGGGATAAACTTGGCCAGAAATTTAATTATACCCAGAAATTTCAATAAGTCCTTTTTTGTGTTAGGCGATTCCAGTTTCTTCATTGATTCTATGCATTTGTTATCAATTTCAATTCCTTTGTCATGTCAAAATAATTAACTTTTGTTGTTTTGTATTGCATTTTCTTTTTGTTAAATTTAACGCCGTTTTGTCTTGCTCGGGATAATAATGCTCCCAGATTCTGATCAAGTTCCTTTTCTGTTGTGCCACCAATAATGATGTCATCAAAATATATTGTTACGCCCGGTAGATCTCCAAACAACTCCATATTTTTAATAATATTTAGTTTTTCCATATTAGGATACGTTTAATTTAAAGAAATAGTTTATTTATTTCCTAATTACATAGAGGCGACATGTTTCGAAAACTTCTTGTTTTCATTTTCAA
>JAODFZ020037979.1:0-26161 GCA_027574845.2 Deinopsis erosa
TTATTTTACATTCACTGTTGCACTAATCACTCTTTATAATATGAATAATTTCATGAATAATAGAATTAGACTTTAATGAATTTGATATCAAATGATAGACTCTATATATATATATATATGTATATAAAAATATATAATTTTTTTTATCGTTTGCGTATGGAATAATAGGTCGCGTACTTGCTGATCCGGTTTGCCATTCGCGCGCTACACCGGTATGCAAACGTAGGCAGGAAGAATGCTGAGACACGTTCGGTGATAGATGACTCCCACCAGACAACGTTTAAACGCAGTTTTAATTAAATCTTGTAATTGTTTGAAACGAAACTCTCCTGTCAGTAGCAACGACACTAGCAAAAAACCACTAAGTGTTTGAAGTTATACGTGACTGAGCGACTGTCGTGATTCCAGAAAATTAACGAGTTGTTCTGACAACCCCCTGTCGAACTATATATTACAGTACAAAAATGTATGAATGAAGCAAAGTTCATATTCTTCTTACATAAAATATTAAATGGTCTATATGCTTATTTAAAATAATATAGGATGCGTTGTAATTTAATTGCTCCTGCAGACCGAAGAAGATCGCAAAAGCGACATTGAAGTATAGTGTGAGAAAGCCCTTGTGTTTCGAAAACCAAATTATTCTAGTAATGAACACAAGCATGGCAAAGGCGGGAGAAGTAGAAAAATCTAATTACGGGAACGAGCAACCTGATGACAGACATTATAGCGACAGCCCAAGAGGACCTATTCGTGTTCT
Source organism: Deinopsis erosa (assembly GCA_027574845.2). Classification (NCBI taxonomy): domain Eukaryota; kingdom Metazoa; phylum Arthropoda; class Insecta; order Coleoptera; family Staphylinidae; genus Deinopsis; species Deinopsis erosa. The sequence goes on from JAODFZ020037979.1 coordinate 761, forward strand.
TCGCTTTTTTTTTTCTCTCATTTCTTTTTCTTTGACCAATGTTTCTTTTGTTTGAAATGCCTCACATAGAAAAGAAAATGATCTGCTGTTAATCACTTTGCAGATAGTTGAATTTCTAACAGCTTTTATCTCTTCAATAGATATATGTATAAATGTTCATAAAGTACTTGCCCTTCCCAGATATATGGGTAAACACAAACACGTATTACAATTATAGTCTGGTTTGAATTCACATGACTCGTAAATTTACAAGACATACAATATACCTCGGGCTAATTGCTTAAGAAGCCATTTAGTTAGTTGCTTAATTAACTTAGCTAGTTGTGTGTCAGCCAGACCAGTCAAGAAGTTGGTTTATCTACCTGTGTGTACCTGTAAGGCTGTACCTGTTTTTGGTACCAATATACTGTTTGCTTTATACATACATACTCGATTCACATATATCCATATAACATTCATCTTAGACATATTCGCGTCTATGTTTATGTATTAACAAATTCTATAGATTCGTAATTAACTAATAGTCACGTAAATTTATCACGTCAATATTTATATTAACATACCTGCACGATTATCGTCACTACATTACATGGTTTCATTTCATAAGCATACATATACAACACATACATGCAGAAACGATTATATGAGTGTCTCTAATCATAAGCGAACGAAGATCTACCACAATGTTTTAAAACTCTTAAAATTAAGTGCACGAATTACTTGCATGTACTTTTTATACAATATTTAATCATTTACCACTAAATTGCATATCTGGCATAAAATGATACCTGCTTGATGTTTGATGATTGTCTTAGTTATACATATAATAAACAACTAGGGAACCGACGATGAGAAGACTAATTGGCGTTGCTCTCTCTACATAATTGCCCTCCAGCTGAAGGCATCGTCAGGATGACTTGTCATCCTAAAAGGGTCTTGCTCGCTACAACTCCAAACATATTTACAATTCCTGTTGATTGCTATAACTATGAGGCTCATTAACTTGCCACAAAATTACTTACATAAATACAACTATCGCTTTTCATAGAAATAATTATTTATCTCATCTGTGTGAAATGTGTACAAAGGTTGTAAGGGTTTGATTCATTTGATGACCGCCAGCCACCTAAAACATTGTCAAGTATAAATCATGTGCATAGCCAATAAGTTAACATACATATATTGTATAAACTACCACCGTTGTTCTAAATAGTCTCGGTAAATGTGAAACGGAAAGCAATAGGTAAGTGACAGGTTTCGGAGTGACCAATGGCTATACCAATTATCATTTGTCAAGTGCCCAGTTAATGAAATTGACCGAAGGCTACACCCCGCTCATTTACAGTCGCCCTTTATCTTGCAACCCTTCTTGACTGACACCAGTGATTCGAAAATAACCTAACAGTAACACTTATCATTATTCAATATCAAGTTATTACCTTCGAAGCTTCCATTTAAATTAAATAACAGAACATTATCATTAAAATACCAAATAAATTGTCCCAAAATACTTTCGATAGAAACGAACAATTTTTCTTACGTTTCCACTAAACTTCGAACATCTGTATCATGAAATGGCCCTCTTACTAGAAAAGAATGACATCTAATGAATCGGCTGTCATTCAATCACTCTAATTAGATTGTTCCCTTAAAGGGTTGTGCGAATGTATGTGTGTATGTGAGAGTATGTGTATAGAATAACACTAGTATTACAGGTCTAATAAAATAACGCATTGTTATATTTTCATCTCTAGAGATTTGGAGTTATGATGAAAATATGCTCGGCAAATAAAATTCATAATATCAACCACATTGTTTGATTAGCATTACAGAAATTCCATTAAATATATGAGTTAATGAATTACATTTTATTATATTGTGTATACAATATATATAAAAAAAAAGAAGTTTTAAGTATTTGTTTTAACAGATTGTCGTGTTGATTATTATCTGCAATTCATGTATTTACATTTGTTGATGATGGTGTTGTTCATGTGGAATCGAACAATTGAATCGAGTCTTTCGATCGTATGGAGTGAATTTGAGCTTGTCAACATTAAACAATCAGTTTAATTTTATGTTGTAAAAGTATTTTTTTCTTGACACGAACGGCATGTTATGTGTAGGTATTTTAGGATTGGCATCGGAGCGTTTAATCGCGTTTAAGATTGACGGTTAGCAGCGACATGTGCACACGCCAGATAAACAGAGAGCAATCTAAAATTGACGAGAACCAGGATCAAAGTTACTCACCTCTTATCTCAAATCAATTAGCTGCTTCTCTAGCGTACTTTTTAAATGACAATCTAACAGGACCACGTGCCGCACAATTTATTTAAAACATTGTTAGCAGGAGCATTGCTTTAGAAATGTCTTCTTTTTCATAATTTTCTTCTTGTTCGTGTTCGTATTGGTGGGTCTGAAGGTGAGCTAAGTTTCCGTTGAATAATTGCATGTTTTGATGAAGGGTGGGAGTTAGGTAATTTTCAAAGAAAAGTGAAATGAAACTCAAGTGATAAATGAGAATTAGTTGACAGTAAAATAGGTGTATATAGGGAACGTAAACGTAACGTAATAAAGAATGAGTTTTACAAGGATTAGTTAGGAAGACCCGAATGGTGAATGTCCTGAGACCCGTTAATTAGCTATATTTTATACGTTGCACTGCCGTTCGCGCTCCCCAGTAATTGTAGTTAGGTGTAATTTGCACAGCGACGATTTATAACGAACCTTATAAATAAGTATTTTATACTTATATCATATATGATGCCATTTATACCATGTTCACATATGCATCGCAATCCTAGCAAACTCAATTCTTTCAGCCTCGCCAAAGTCATGTGACTGCAATTTATTCAATTACCTATAAAATATTTGCTTAATGATTTTACTAGAATTATTTGAATCAAACGCATACTAAATTACATAATTTTACTGCTTTAACCATACATATTTAAAAAATTTATTTTATATTTTAATGACAGTTACATATAAGTGCATATTTTGTTGCTTAGAAAATATCAAACTATTTCTATGCTATGAAATTAACTTTATAATAAAATTATTAATTAATTACACGAAATATGCAAGAATTTAATAATAAAACTATTATTACTACAATCTGCACAGTGGAATTAAATGTAGGTAATGAAATATAATGAAAATGTTTGTCGAGCTCGAAAGAGCTTATATAATTTGCATTTTATAAATAAATTTATAATATATTCTTTAGCCAGACGTTAATCTTAAATATATATAGAAATCAATTAAGTCAATACATTTGCGGTAATCTCAGTTTAAGTGGACGCTGCACAGACGAGTAATGTTTATATGCGACACCCGGAGATAGACACCAGATGGAAACTATTTCAGGACCTGGTTTATTCATACAACATCTCTGTGTATATTTCTCGTATCTGCCCAATACTTACGTATAAATAATATATATATGTTTTTAAATATAGCTTGGCCTCTGTTGAAAAAAAAACTAGGTATTGTGAGAGGAAAGGATGCAATCAATTTTAATAACGCTAAAACATGAGCTTATTCTCCTCTGTACGGTCAAGCTGTTAGTATTAGTGTAAAGATGTGTCATAATTTTGAAGCTCTTCACTCCTATGGGACACACTAACTACGGTCTGATTCATGCCACTTTGACCCCCTATAACTCTAGCCAGTTATGTCTCAGCTTCACCTACGAGATATGTGATAAATACAAATACCACTACACATAAATCGTTCCCTTGCGGCAACTTGTTTATACCTTTATACTATATATACCTTGCTTCACCTATCTCTCTATATCTGTATTAGGATATTGATTTTCTCATCCACAAATTTATCCAGTCCACTATTTATTACTCTCAAAGTCTTTATATAAAATAACAAGACAAATAATTTCACTCATCCAACTTGCTAGAGAAACAACAATAAGGTATCGTTGAATATATTGTTAATTAATAAGGAAGGATGCATTGATGGTTTTTCTAGTTTTGAAAGAATGTAGGTTAATATAAATAATAGGTTTCCATCAAGTTTGTGACTTTAGGGATAGTTGTAGGTCTTGGATCTTTTGGAGAATAACGTCTGTACAAGACGGCGACGAGAGTCCCGAGCGTCACATTAAGTGGCCGGTTGTTAGTTTGACCGTGAGCTATTCGTTTCCCAGTTGAGTCGCTTTCGAAGCAGAATCTCTTGAGGCTTCGTTCGACTCTTCCCTTTGTCCGTCGTTTTTGTTCTTAAGGGAGACGATTAATTATGACACAACTCGGTATTTTCGTTTTGCTATTTGTACTTTTCTTATTCTAGTTTATCACACCATTTCCTTTAATTCTCTATAGATCCAAAAATATGTTTATAAATAACATATTGCGCAGAGTATAGCAAACGATTAAATATTTAAGCGTTTCTTGTAAATTGTGTTTATTTAACATGAAATGTAATTAAGTTTTTATTTTGTTGAAGCGTCAACCGAAAATGCAATATTTAGAGCAAAAGATTAAGTTTCTTATGAAAACATAGGGGAAATTTGAAATACAAACTTTGTCGTTCTTTTACGGCTTTTTTTCGGATATAAAACGCTAATTTAATTCCCCCGTTTATAATACTCGGCGAATGTCAAAGTGATCTCAGACTTGTTGCCGCCTTATCCCCTGCAGATTGTGTGTACTACCACCAAAACCTTTAAAAATCATCTAAAAAACTTTCCCTTTTATTGCCAACCACCTCACAACAGTGATATTTGTTTGAGGGGATCTATCAGATATTAAAACAATTTTTTTTACATTAAAACATATCTTTGCAGCTCATATTATTTTATAACCTTTAATTTCGGCATAAAATCGATGTTATAGATCACAGTTGTCACAGACTGTTTCTACGTGTATAGCATAAATAAGAATAGAATGCTGTGTTCAAGCATGGGTGGATTTCCCGCGACAGCCATCCATCTTCAGGGACCGCCCGGGCGCTTAGCGGGCTTCTTATCACGCTCCTAGCATGCTTATCACGCCGCAGCACCCAACTCTTATCACGACCTGTGTCCTATCGCCCCCTGACTATATATGTGACATTAAGATTCCTAAAAGAACAAACCTTTTAATGATTTTTCACAGACGAATCTATAAATTTCATAAAACAAGTGAATGAATTTTCTATTTTATTGCATTTTCCTTCTTGTTATATCCATTTCCACTAAAAATTCGTTAGGGTTAGGATTTAGTGACAGTATCAGTAACAGAAGCTGTTGTGTAGTAGGGCAAGTGCGTATTGAGGTAATGCTTCCACATACACATTTAGAACCCCCAAAGCGGAGGACGTTGTTCACCCCAAACGGTGAATCATCACACGTCGCATTCACAATCCCTCGACAATTGTCTTTGCGACAACATATATAGATTTTCAAAATATATCACAAGTATTAACTCCCACTAGAATTTAAGAATGATAACCTTATGAAATATACAAAGCGCATCTCTTGTATAAACTAGTTCTGTGCAGATGTATGTATGTGTGTGTGTGTGTAAGTGTGTGTGTGTGAATATGTGTAGTTTTCAGTTAGTATCTATTTGAGAGGAAACATAAAATAAAATTGAATAATGAAATTTAGTAAACAATTTGTAGAAATGAATATTAAATGTTAGGGTATTGTGTAATAGCTGTTATTTTAAGATTATGTTAGTAATAGAATAGGCTATTAAATAATAAGTAGGGTCGCCTAGTATAATTTCTGAATTTGCTAAAAGACCACAAACCGGCCGTTGTGTATCCTCCGTTCCCTCAACAACTCCAAACAGCCTCCAAGCAATATCATGGTAAATAAGATGAGATGAAACTAGATGAACGTTGATTTAGACGAGTGTCCCTCTATTTAAGGTGGCAGTTGCATTTGACGGGATATAATTACACCCAACTTACTCCGTACGTAATAGAGAAAGAAAGCAATAAGAAGGAGTTGGGAATGGTTGAAGAGTCGCAAATGACTGAAAGGAAAAATCGACAAGGGGTAGAAGTGTGCAATCGTGCCGTGTCCATGTGTAGGATTCTAGTGATTGTACTACGTGATGGACATACTGACAGGAGTTTCTTCCCAATGATAAGATTTCCACCCTTCCTTCCAAATAATTGATTCTATATACATTGGCTAGATACTTGAATTTGCGCGTTTCATCTACTCTTTCTTACTGACAATCATGTGACTTTCAAATAACGAATCAGAACTTGTATTGCGCACTCTTCCTCATCACATTTCCTAACATTAATGTTAAAAGATTGTCATTAATTATTCTACTCACACTTCGCTAAGTTTTTGTGATTTTCGTATACAATGAAATTACTCAATGAACACATCTGGAATTTCTATCAATTGCTAAGGCATAGCAAAGTGCAAATCTTAATTCTATTAATTTGTAGCAGTCGAAGATAAAAGCTACACGAATGTGCACTGCGACTAATATTGATTACGCCTATAATAGAATATAGTTATCCTTGCAAAAAGTGCTATACAAGACGTGACCGTGGTAAGAAGTAATGACAGTAGTGATTGCAGATTTAACATGAAAAGTACAACTGCACAAAGTGTGGAGGCGATGGATGGATAGATGGTTGGATGCATGGACATCATCGACGTGCCCAAATGACCATGTTGTCATTTGAAAGTCGTGACCGACACTAGCTACTATATGAAACGTGATCGACACATAATGATGTCAAAATATACGCTACTATTATATGATCTTGAATAGCGCTGAGAACACATTCCATTTGCGGTTTACCATATCATCTTATCGCATCTTCTATACATCAAGTAATCAACCGGCCAGACTCCATACAATAATACAACAAAGCAAAACATGGCAAGTAATCATTTTTATTATTTCAACTATTGTTTTCTGATGGTCTCATCATCATATACATAAAGGACAATTTCAACATCTAGCTAGCGAATGGTACGAGGAGGTGTCATCGGTTATTGCAACTGCCATTTCCCACGACGTAATGAGACCATCGCTCACGCGTCAGTCTGTTCGACGCGAGTTGTCGCAGCTGGTCCTGGCAATAAGATCCCTATGTCCACTCCATCATGTCAAGCACTTCATTAAACAACCTATGCAAACAACTCCTTATCTTGTTTGTCGCGCTTATAAATGCCTGATAAAGTACCCTATCAGTTTGCGACAACTAATTTAAATGTGCACCTGTGTATGGTACGCTTCACCAGCTCCTGCGCCAACTTCGCCACAAACCATTCAATCACATTCGCAACTATGCGTGTGAAATCAATCAGAACTTCAAGCACCAATGTTGGCTTGTCACATTCTGCAAAACAATGGGGACGTCATCATAAACACATTTTGCAGCAGATTCAGGAAAGCACTAGTCATGCCACACCAATTTTATCCAGCTATCGTTAGCAAACTGATATTGCGGTGACTTGTGAAAATTAATCGATAAAATATTATAATTGTTGTAACAGTTGCTGATAGATTATAAGAGGAAAATCGATAAATATCCTACAAAATCAAAATTATTTCAATACATTCAATAACTACAATATTTATTCGTTTTTCATGACAATTGCACAAAACAATTACTTTCTATTGTATTATATTATGCTTTTCATTTGTTCGCTGTTTACTGAAGAAACTTATTCTATGTAATTCTCGTCCATATATTACCAGCATCGTTTGGTAAGCACGTAGTAAGTTTTCATTCATTCGAGCTTTAAGTATAGGTTTTGTATATTTTTTGATAATCTTATATTACTCCTCTACAATGTCGTTTTCTTCTCAACTATCGGCATGTGCATTATCATGAATATAACACGGTTGGCTTCCTGTATAACTCTCAATTATATACTGCAGTCACAGTACCTCGTAATATATGCCACCAGCGTCACGTATTAAGGCATAATACCCTGCATTATATCTACAGTTATAATTACCAGTAACTTTCGGTGGGAGAATGATCAACATCAACCAACATCAATATGTTCATTCCCTTGCAGCTTTTTTTATTATTATTATATAATATTGTTGTATGTATGTACTTATACAGGTAGATAATGTTAAAGTGAAAGCTTACAACTACAAGTTATGTTCAAGGTGTTAAACTGTGTGATTAAATTCATTCATCGGTTTTGTCCAAATGTTTCCTTACTGTCAACACAGATATCTAAAAATAATAGTGTTTGTGTGACACGATAGTAAAACGAGTAAACTGTTTAGTTCTAATTCTTGAAATGAATTACTGGAAGCTATAGGCTGTTTATTCATTGCACGAGCCACTGTCGCTAATGCTTGTCGATGACACGTGGCTTCTGCTTCATGCTGTCCCATTAAATTACACATATTTTTAGTTTTAATGTATACACAAAACATCAAACGTTTATGTTTGTTTCATAGCTGTCAACCAAAATGTTGTTTGCCATTAAAATCTATTATTTTTTACATATGGTGTGAAAGAACGACATTTCTTTACTTACATTTACAACATTGTACATATACACAAATACTTGCCTCACATTCACATACAATATCTAAAATATATTCTAAATTTATTGCAATTGTTTACTGAAACATTTTTAATTATTTTTTTCTTTTAACATTAATTGCAAAGCGTCTCCATTAAATTTGATAAAAAAGTTTAAAATAAGTTGTTTGGAATAGTCTCCTATCTTGAAACAAATCCAAACTTAATATTTATTATATTAATGGGATAACCTTGACATGTATAGACAAATATAGAAAATTTTCATATTGTAGATAAATATTAAGAAAATCAATTGCATGATTTATGATTGCAAATTAAAGTTTTCAAGTAAAACACAAAACACTCAATTAATGATGTTTATCATTTAACCTTTCATTAATAACATGTTTGAAGAGACAATTTCCATGAAGAGGCCAAATGTAAGATTTAACTTGGAATAAAAAAAAAGAAATGTCTGAATGGTAATTATGAATTTGATTAAGTAAACAAAGTACGTGTGAAAATGGAATAGGAGATAAGAGAAGCTATTTATTTATTGTTAATATTTTTTATGAGTGATATGAAATATCGTTATAGTAGTAGAAATAGTTCGCTTGACTATGAGAACGAAGAAGACGTATGATCTCTATACTCTGAACGCGGCTTGAAGAAAGTCATTAAAAAAGCATTTGACTAATGAAACAAATGATTGATACTATATCATGCGGTTCTAGTTCCTTGACCCGCCGCGATGGCGCTGTCGGTAACAAGTTTTGTCTGTTTGTGGAATCTCGACATGGCATCCATTAATAAAACAGTAGGATTCTATATTAAACGGCTTCTTGCCTATTTGATCGTGAACATTATATTATACTGCGCTCCCAATACAAATAAATCAATTGCATTATTGCCTATTGCTAAATAACTGATCCAATGATGTTCTTCACCTGAGAGTTGAATTGATGATTGTGAGATATAGATTATATACCTGCACATATCATAAAATACCGCGACTAACTGCGCTGAGCGAACCTCATCATCAAATGTATTCTCAAAGGGATGAGATTATAATTACAAGTATTGGACACGTTGGTCGTCTAGAATTGGGGGCTAAGGGGTGGGTAGTCTTAATGGTGTTTTTGTTTAGGGCTCATAAAGCTTCTTTGTACAATAGTCTTGTTGGAAACACATCATCGACCTGATAATGGATGCCACTTCATCAGAGACCAGACCGAACGAGTCACGTTCACAAACTAGAAAAGAAAAACTAATAGATGAAGGAAGGGAATAAGCACCTTGTAAAGTGAAAAATTAAATTTTTCATTTAAATACATTCACCTGATGTACGTGATGAGTGTGTGCTTAATATTAAGGGTAAAAAAGTCGTAGATTTTTTTAAATTATTAAGATTGTTTGGACGATATGTTTTGTGAACGAAACACATGTTCATGGCACAAATGAGCGAGTGGTAATTTACACGAAGGGACGAGTAGTAATGAGATTTACTGCGGTCCACGCCAATAAGAAATAGTCCAAGTCCTTAGCCGTAGACTATCCACAACAGGGTAGGATTTATAGGATATTGAGATAAAAGTACAAACGATACAAATTACGGACTGCTTTTAATAGTCCCCGCTGTCCGATTCCCAACATTACGACCTCTGCTCGTAATGAGTCTGATATACATCAAACATTATGCCTCCTGTCTCGTTTTGATTCATAATTCTAATTAAAAAAATCCATCACGCAGAAGGCTTTGTTTAGAAAGCAAGACATGTAAGCAATTAAAAATATCCTTGACAGTAAGGATCCGTTCCTGTGTTTGTCCAATGAAAAGCGTGCGAAAATGCAACTGTATCTTCGTGTGCTTAGTTTGAAGAGACGGATGATTGGTGGACAATCAACTACGTGCTCTACACAACACACGAGATTGCCGAATTTCTAACAACAAAATATTTCAGAAATAGGTTTATAAGCGTTTACTTGGAAATTCATTACCAAATAAGACAATGTCTATTTATTAAATAATTATATCAATTATCAAAATGGAATAATAATTATAATAAAAATAATATGTGGGAAACGTATAGTGGCTCACGTTTAATAGAAACGTGTCGAAAAGTGAAAATCTAAATTTGCTCTAGGACTCAACTTCCGAACAGGTTATTACAGATTGATGAATAACGAATACTTAAACAGTTTTACATTCGACAAATTATCACCACCCACGTTTCTTCCTTTAAACAACACACCAAATCGACAACATCCAACAAACTATCACTTTAATAATAATTAAAGTGTTAACACAACCACATTTTGATCAAATTGAATCTTTTTAATCGAATCAAATTTGCATACTTAATAAATTTACAAATAACTTTATATCTCATATTCAAGACATAAGCCCAATTTACTGACGGTCGTTAAATGATGATGGGCATATGATTAATAGCCCCATTACCTTAAGTCTTTGGTGCAAATTGTTTTCTTTGTCTTGTTGCAATTCAAACCTGAACAAAACGTTTAAGATCAATTATCTTACAAGAAATATCTGATAATATTCAATATATCAATCATACCAATAGATTTACCACACATATTGCATCTTTCATGCATCAAACATCCACAAACTTTATAAATTCAACAAACATATGTTTCAAAAGCATAATGTACAACATTCTATACATTACGAATACAGAGAAATTCTTATCTAATTAATATAATAAAGAAGACGAGTTAAAGATTTGAAGAGCAGAACTTGATAATTATAGATGAAATTTATGTATATTGTTAATGAGTTGTGTATGTCCTATAAGGAATTACGAATGTGCCATATTTAGAACATTACCGGGCATATTAATTTAAGATTTACATTGCTCTTTTGCTAGATTTAACGACTACGCTCTGCTAACTTCACCGTTAGTTGCAATTTGGTGACCTTACTATATATAATCATTCTAACGCTCTCGTTATACCATCAACGGTTTATCGACATTTTGTCATGTGGATATTACACATCTTTGACCAACCTGTTCATTATTTCATTAAATTTCATTTCCATTCCTTCTAATTAAATTCAATCTAAAGCTTTAATCGGCCAGTAATGCAAAACAAACTTAATTCTATTATGTCCACTGGAATTTCATATATAATTTACAATTTTAATGAGCTTTCAAAACGTTAATTAAACAAATAACCTATAGATTATATTTGAAAATCATAATATGAAATTCTTTCTTCAAAACAAAAACCTCATAATAAATTTATATAAAATTGATTTTATTTTATTATGTTACAAATAAAGAAGTAAATGTATTTTCATTTGAATGTTTTGAAACATAAAACTTTTATTTAAAATTTTCTATGTAACGTTTGAAAGGTCAGCCTGAATCGTTTGATTCGATCGCCACACAGAAAATTTAAAAGTAACAAGTTGTACGCGATACATTTGTCATCGACTAAAAATTAGTCGTCCAATTTATGATCGCTATCAATATAAAATTCATACATTTTGTGCAAATTGTACATAAATCTTTAAAGTTCCACAACAAGGTCTAATATTATACAATTTGTCATTGCAGATAAGATATTTCTTCACTTACAACAAAACAACATCTCGTCTTTTGGTAGAGAAATAATATTCCAGTTTAGAAGAGAATATTTGTGCAGCGAACTTCAAATTTGTTAGGCAGAGCTGCAATTATCAATCAGTAAGTTTGAATAATTACTATTATCTTTTTTATATATATAAATCATTGTTTTTATTAGTCATTAATTATGCTTTGCACACATTACTTATTTTTAAGGAATGCAGTAATTCATTAAAATCAAATTTAATTTTTATAAAATATCAATGATATTAGACTATACTGCTATTTGTCATAGCCATTTGAACAGAATATAGAAAATGCCAAGTAATAATCATTTTTATAAAGTGACATAAAGAGATAATTAATTTTTATAGTAGATTTTTAATTGAATTTTTATAAATAATTTGGTACTAAATTGTATAATTGTAAAAGCTCTTGAAAAGGCGCTTAAAATCTGTTTTTTATTAGAATGCATTAAATATTAGGCGTTTACAATTATAATTGTGCTTTTTTCTAAAAAAATAGGGGACGTTTTTATAAATGGTTGAAAGCATTACTTCAACCGGCTGCAATTTAATATCTTAATCCAGATTACACGACCCTTGTGGTTAATTTTTAAATTAATTCCAACAAATAAATTAATCTAGGATGAGTTTTTAATGACAAAAAATTAAGAAAGCTCTTCTAATTGTCACAGATGCGAAACCGTAAATTGATAATCCGGAAGATCTATGGCTGTTATTTAGTGAAGCAATTAGAATTAAAACTTGCGACATTTATTTCTTCGTCTTTTTAACTTTCTTGTAGAATTATTTTTATTTATTTTTTTTAATTAAAATGGAGCCAGTAGTTTATAATTCATCTGTAAATGATTGCTCATTCAGATGGCTTTTCATAGAAACGCTGATTATAAGAGTAACTGTGACAAATTACCATGACATACATGATATAAATAACTAATTAATGTGCATAAAACAAATTGATCGAGTAATAAATCTTAACAATACCAAATGAATATCGTGGAATATCGAATGAAAGAGAGGATTCTATGTAAAAAAATTTAATTTTCTAATTGCATAGGTTGTAAAATAATTTCAAGGGTCTATGCTATAGATTTTTTCTAACAGGACATTTGTAAATAAAACAAGCTTAGGGGTGTATTTGAAATGCGGAAGGGGACAGGATTTAATACCAGAAGTTCAAAGGAACATTTCGAATGTTTGCTTTCCAACTATGCGTCATTTGCCAATTTTCTTTTGACCATGTGACCTCTTTAATGGTTTTACAGTTATTTTCCTGCTGCGAATTTTCCGGAATGCATTTCAGTTGTTGAGAATAATTTATTCAGAAATGAAATGACAACGGATGGACACATTCTTAGTTGGAATGTGACTGGAGCTGTAGAATTCATCTCCTGCTGTGTTTACTAGTCAGACTTTAGAAATAATCTGTTTTACTAACGCTTATTCAACATTCTGTAAATGACTAATTGATATAAGTAATTCTTCATTCAAATCAGAAAAATAAAAAAAATAAAAATTCAATAGTATCATATTGGGAAGATGATATCAATTAAACATTTTAGATTTTCCACTCTATTTACTAGCGCACGACCCTCAGCAATGTCATGTCACCCTAATTTTAAGGGGACACTTCAAAACTAGCCGCCCCTGAATTCACTTTAACTCGCTTGTCTTGCGGGATTAAACTTGAACTGTAATTAAATATTAAATAGATTTGGAAATTGTGTATACTTGTGTAATTGGCATGTAAAACAACAACGGGGTTGTTGAATAAGGACAGAACTATTCGTATGATGATTGATTACTCGAAATCTTCTCTACATTTCTCCATACTCATCAACATGCTAAATGCTAAATAAAATCTTATTTTTATATAAATAAGATTAGTTTTTAATTAATTACATTATCACATGAGTGATAAAAAACAAACATTAATTATTGCTTTATCTATGATAAATTAAATAGAAATTATTCATGAATTCTATTTTTAATCTCAATCGCGAATTATAAGGAAAATTTTAGATAAATGACACAACAAGTGCTGAATAACTAATTACTCATTTAATTTTGATACGAAATTAAAATTTTCCAAGTGAAAGTTTATATTAAATTCAATTTCCATTGTAATTTAATGAAAAATCATATAACGACATTGTTCTATGTTTGATTCAGCGTCGATAATTAAAATTTTTGCTGCATTATTGCATGATGTGGTTAATATTACACAAAATTCAATTTCAATTATCTTTACATAGAAATCCGTACTAAATGTAGTATAACATAAGAATAAAGTTACAAATTATATGCATGCACATATGGTTGGAAGTATGGAAATGTAATTTCCACATTGATGATTTTAATTCAAATAATTTTCAATTACAATTATAATTAAGCAAACATAATCAGATTATTATGATTATGGTTTTCATTAAAATTGTTTTATATTGATTAATTAGACGCATAAATATTTATAATAAAAGTTGTTTGAAAAGTTCGGCGAAACACATTGTAAGATTCATATATAATAGAATAAAAAAAAATGCAAATTTGGATTGAAAAGTTTTACATAAAGCACAGTTATGGCTAAAGTAATTAGTCATTTATGAATCCAGTAATTGCACATAAAAAGATAAATAGGTGCTCCTGCTTTAATGGGTACACAGACCTTCCGAATTCGATCCTTATGAAAAAGCGCTATAGAAGAAAGCTCTATGGCAAATGCACAGTTGCGAAACAGCTTGTATTTTTGCGCAAGGAGCTTTTTAAGATACTAAATTAGTCAACGACTAGGTTCTGCTGCCGTAAATTTAAATGCAAATTGGGATTATTATAATCTCGATTATTAAATTGAAAAGTTTTGAGTTGGGCAGCCACTTTTTTCCTCTCCTTTATTCCAAACTAAACGTTAGATTTATATGGATGTATAAATACTTTGTATAATAATTAAAAGATGTTTAACTTGCAACGTATATTTAAGATTTCACTTTCACCGATGAGACGTCGTCGTACATAGTTTATATGGTCCGGTTTTGTAAATTGCCTTAAGCATTGAAATCTCCACATAACAACATTCAAAATATAAGTGACAACAATTTTTCATAAAATTATTGAGAGCGGCATCTTTGACATTTTAGTAATAAATTTTTACCATTAAAATGTATAACAAATTACATTATACAAACAATATATTTGTTATGTCTCGTATTCGCATTTTAAATGCCAACTAAGAAAGATATAAAGGAAATGTGATGTAAGGTTCTACTTAATACTTTATTTAAGTTTTATTGCTGAGCATGTTGGATTTCTAATATGTATCTATTTTGTGATTTGTCATCAGGTCATAACGAGATTTAGTTTTAAAGCCGTAGTTAAAAGTTCACGTTTAGTAAAGCATGAATCAATTTTATTTCTATATAAATGTCGCAATAAAACAAACGGCAACACAAATCAAGATATCGCGGTTGGAAAGTGCTTGCTCATAACCCAGCATGTCCTATATGGTCAGGATGACAGTGACAATAACATATCGTTCGAATTATCTCTCAGATTTTGAAAGGATAACATAACTGTTATCCTGCCACTCACGTATTGATATGTAAATAAAGAATTACTTTACTACTCCATTTGTCTCCAACAAATTCATTTCATTATTTCGACTTGACTGTGCATTCTTTTCGTTGACACTTTTAAAATAATCGGCATTCCCATTTCAGAAGAACTTTCAACTCATCTTTTATCCATATATATATATATAAATTTGAATTATTCTTATGTTTATTTTATTATAAATTATTTCAAGTTAGAATTTAGCGCTTTTCAAAGAAATTGCATTGCTTTCCCAACAATTCATACAACTTCCTAGGAAACATGACAAGATTTAAATTTATATGACAAAAATATAATAATATTGTAATATTTTATCTTTGAATTGTGTTTTCTTGAAAATTGCTTTTTCTTCAAGGCATACTTGTAATATTTTAATTCTTCAATGTTGGTTTCAACAAAAATCTTATATTGGTTTATCACAAACCATATATTATAACAAATAGTCCTCATATAAGCTTAAATGTTGTTAGTTTATGTGTTACATGAATGTAAATAAATAATAAAACAGCATTATTTATTTATTTAATGTTTTACCTTATTTATAGAGAATTTGTTATAATAAATTATAAATGAAATAAAAATCATTTAACAAATTCGATAAAACAAAAAATACACATTAATTAGAAACACATAAATTTTATTATTACAAACTATTACAGAAGAATGCTTTTAATTGTTTTACCTAAGGGCGTTTCAATTTCTACCTTTAATTCAATCCATGACAATCACATATAGGCAAAACTGTGTCAAACACATTTCAGATATTCTTTCTCACATTCCTTTTACATTAAACATAAAGATACGCACCATCAGCAAATTTATTGCACATAAATACAGTTTTATAGCAATTTTATTAAATTATGTAAATTTTACTATTATAACAATAATCCAAAATACAATTACATGAATCTAAAGTTTCAAACTAACAAAATGATATTTACTTTCATTCAATATAAATTGCATTTTATTAATATTTCAAGCAATTTTCAATTTGTTGTTTAATAAAGCATTCGAATGTTTTTTTATCAATACAATTTACACCAATATATACAGTTAGAATTGTTTAATAAAAACGCTCTTTTTATGCGTTGATTGTTTACCAGTTTATTGTTTATTGAAATAATTGTTTTGTTTGCGTCATTTATGATTATTTGTTTTATGAACCTTATTATAAAGGTATAATTTTATGGTTTTTGCATCATTTTTAGATAAATGTGTTAGATTTTAATCAAATATTATAACAAATGTTGTTGCAGGTAGTAAATTTCTGGTCTTGAAGCAACAATTTAATGAAATATACGCGATTACTATCGCAAACATTTGTTAACAAATCGTTATTTTACACTTGCTGTTATATTTTATGGCTATATGAACATTGAATTAACTACACGTTAATTGAACCATAATTAGTAACCAAATCAATATGTAATAATATTTTAATATTTTTTTCTCAGGATAACAAATTTGATTCAATTTATAATATAATGTTCTATTTATGGAATGCAAATTTGTATAATAATCAGCTGTAAAGTGAATTTGACACTATTTATAAATGCTTTAGTCATAAATAATCGTTTGTCGTGACTTTACAAAGATTTAGTTTCACTTTCAAAGATTAAATGAAAAAAAAAAGATTGTTGCTAGTCGTTTGCTTGTCACCGAAAATTACATCGTTTTTTATGTTAAATAACCTTGCCTAAATTATAGTTAAAACAGTTGTATAAGAGAAAAAAGTTTGTCTAAACTCATAAACTTCTTAAAGAATATAAGAAACAAGTTTATAATTTAGTATAAAGTTTATTGAAGTATATAATCAAATTATCACAATTTAAATAACACAATCTATTAGTTGTAATTATTGAATGAATAATTATGCAACTCATTTCAATTCAAATTATTATCAACTGTAACTATTTACATTAATTTATTTAATCGTTCACAATTCAATATTGCATAAATCACATTAAAAAAATATTTTTACCATATACTCATTAATTATTTTATATTTATTTGAATGTCATGAAAAAACTAATGATTTAGTGCAATATTTGTCATAATTTGATATTAATAAATGTCTTATTTGCACATATTAGCATATTGATTTAATTGGTTAATTAATACACATGATGTCAACACAAATTTATCATTATTTATGTCATCTTGCTTATTAATTAAAATAAATTATTTAAAAAAGTCAATAATCTTGTTGGCAAATATGTACATACATGAAAAACACATTTACATCGATTATTCGTATAATAAACGTTATAAAAGGAAATTTTAATGAAAATACGTTCGGTTTTTCCTCTTTTTTTTTATATACATATATAACATTAAAAATTGAGAATACATTAAAAGTTTATAATGTGAAATGCATTAGTATTTATGTTGTAGGTAGATTAAAAGCGTATTAGATGTTACAATGATTATTAAAATTATAGTAATTTTGTGTCAACTGAAAGTAGTGAAAATATTTAAGTTGAAGTCATATATTTCTGATTGTGAGTGATTTGTTTAAAAGCGTGATAGTAACATATGAAAGATTATGATTATTATACAATAGGAGAAGAGAAATAACTTGAAGATAATTTTTCATATCTTCTCCACACAGAGAGAAAAATGAAATGGCAATTATCTTCATTTGATGAGAATGGAAATAATGAGTAAAAATAATTTAAAATAAATGACCGAAATTTTAATTATATATTTTGAATAATAGGTTGTAGAGATTTAAAATTCAGATTGAATTCAACGTATTGTAGTAAAATAAAATAATAATGATAGTTAATTCGTGAAGGTCACATTGGTACCTAACAATTATCAATTGCATAACATACTTTTTACAATAGATTCAATGACAAAATGAAACGATATTGAATTCATAGAGAGACAGGACAGGTGACAGCTTTCAATAGAATTGCTTGAGGTGGTTCCCAACCTTGGCTTGTCAAAAAGTAACTTGCAAAACACGAACCCAATGACACTAACAACTCATAAACAAACAGCATTACATCACTCACGATTCTCTACGCGATGGCGACTAATTATTAATTGGCACCTTGCATTATACCTGTTATTTAATTACTTGCAGCATATTAGAAATGCGCAAAATTCTGCATAATATAATTTTTTTTATTTTTGATTAATGCTATTAGCGTTATCATCCTAGTCATAGATAGAGAATGTTAATTAAATAATAAACAATCTTCTATTCTATTCCATATTTATTCCAGAAAATTGCTTTATCTTTCTCTTATCCATTCAGAAAATATGAGAAATCAATGAAATCTTGGCATCGCATTGTGCAACAATAATAAGAATAATGAATAAATAATTGTGTAAAACTATAAATAATATCTAGGACGTGAAGAGTGACAAATCGCTTATAATAATAAGGATAATAACTAATTGCAACGTGATTTTATAAATTATATATTAATTATAGTTTATAATCTTTTGTTCAGCTATTTATAATAATAATGGATGCAATAATGGAATTATGTTGAATGTTGATTGTGTGTGATTGAGTTTAGGAAGCAAATTGCACTTTACAGCATTTACCTCTTATATGTGATGATGTTTAATGGTTATGATTATTCGGAATGAATTCCCTAAATATCTAAAATAGAGAGATTTAGTTATGTTATGTTATGAGGATGTATGCAATTTGAAATAAAAATGATTTTTTAGTAGTACTATTTAGTTAGTAGATATACTGTCATCTTGCACTTTCACCAGTTCACACGCTGCTCAGTGCTCAGAGTACAAAATATCTGATCGCCTGTGCCCACAACATTACCATCCAGGCAGCGAGATTCCATTCACTTCTTTCTGTTTACACAAGAAGGCGTTTGAATTTTATGAGGACATAAATGAGAATAAGCAGCCCGGCTGGAATTCTAGTGTCGTGATGACCCAGATCAGATCCTGTAGAGTGCTGGGCGGGCCGCCGTGCAACCAACAGCCGGCAAAAATTAATACAACGCTAATTTATTATCGCACTAGAGTAGATTTCGCAACTAGCTGATTGCCATTAGAAATAATGCTTCGAGATGGTTAGATGCGGACGATCGTGTGAACTGGGAAATATTGTGAAACGTCGGGCGTGGGTGATACAAATAAATGACCGTCGTAACTACACACAACTCACCTATGTATGTTTCTAATCTCTTACCATGCGTTATTTTACCTTCACTGGACTGGATTCACAACTCATTGCATATTGCATATGGATGGAATCACCTGCACTAAAACATCACTTTACTTTCTTATATGTCAATCGATCAGAAGATATGAGTACCTTCGGCCACCTAAATCTTCACATATGTATGTATGTACAAGTAAAATGATCGTAAGTTGAAAATTATTTATTACACACGAAGAAAACATCATTCCTTATTTCATAATTACTATATTAGTTTTACGAATCGTAGAGTTGTTATAAATTACAGCTATTTGCCATTTGAAGCTTTTAGAAAATTATTATAGATTATTAATCTTGTGATTAGTGAATGCTAATATCTGTCATTTTTATTAAAGCATTGCGCTCCGTAAAACAACGCAGCGGCGGCTTTACTCAATCGTACTATCTAATGGTATAGAAAGAGGTAGTGCCGTGATGACGCCGTAAGCAAAGAGTAATAATGTGCAATGTATGACATGTGATGGCGATTTCGCTGCCTCTGTCTCTACCTTACATCTTCTATCTTCTGCTTGACTCGGTGCCTCTCTCATGTGGGTGAAAGGTGACTACATTCTACAAGTAAACCGTCCATGTCAGTGCTCATATGCACTGACAACTACGGATTAACAGTGCGCTCATTACATTGACTTCAAATATCAAGGATCTTGACAATTTACTAGGCACTACGCCTCTGCATAACCTTTCAGATCAATCAAATTTCAAATTTGAAAAATTTCAATTATCTTTACGTCGTTGACAACACACCATTACACTTAAACTTTTCTGGTTTCTATCTAACAGTCGCACGATTTAAATCGCTAATGTTAAATGTCCGTGACTAGATGACCAGGATGTACATACACAACAAGGAACATCATCAATCAGTCATTATACTAGACGCATAATAAATAGACTACACTCAGACATCCTTTCTCTCTGACCTTATACATATACTACTTAAGAACAAATATTCAACAAATTTCATACTCGCAACACTTATAAATATATGACATTAGTATATTTTATCTCAGCCATCAAATCTCAGTCACATTGTGAAATTACCTGTTACGCTTTAACACGATTTTATTTGAACATTTCTTGACTTTGCAACAACTGCACATAAATATATAAAACAACAGGGTGTACTTTAAATGGAAAGATAATCAAATCAATTATATAACAACATCATCTGCATACATATACCTTAACCTATGCGGATTTCTTTTACATAAAAATTTGTACAAATCATTTTACAGCCGTCACTTCCTTATAATTTTCAATCATAAAAATAGTTTCATCTAATACGAGTAGATAAAGTCAAGTCAATAAAAAATTGATAATAAAAACTGTTCACATCAGATTTAAATTAATTTTAAATTATAATTATCGTGCATTAATTACAATAACCGTGGAATTATCACTAACACATTTCGTTAATAGATACCTTTGACATATACTCGTTATAATCTTTATAACGTTTTGATCTAGGGTATTTTATTTTATGACTGAATTAATTTTATCTTTAATTGGTTGTTAAATTTAGCGACTAAGTAATTTAATAGTTTCCGAGTAGACATAAATTCTCTTCCAAAATGTTGAGGTTACATGACAAATTCAATGATCATATACTATAATAAAAAGTTTTAAACGAAACTTGCAAAGTCAATAATAATTTATAAATGTTCATAAGAAGGTTATAAATTTATTTTATTTACTCATTTTATTTAAATTGCCCATAAAATTCTATTATATATACATACAACAAATTCACAAACTGAATAAAAACTAATCAATTTTAAAACGAATTTCTCAATATTGTCTTATAACTTAATTTATTTGATTAATTGATTCGTGTTAAAAAAAGTTGCTTTTTCTGATTAAACAGCACTTCCTATAGATGTGGCTTTTATATAATAACACTTAACATATATGCATATTAATGTACCATCAACATCTAGAAGGACCCATGATTTTACTTGTTGAAATATTTTTTCACACCATTAGATAATTACTTCTATAATCTTGTTCTTGATGCATATCAACTCAATGTACTTTCTATATAAACAGGTTATTAACTCTATTTTTCATTTATTATTTCTTCTTGTTTTTTTTTTCGTTGTTTGGAATTAGTGTGTAGTTACAATTTAGAGTGAGGTAGATGTTTATCTATTCATTGAAACAATACCAATTGCCACATTAAAAAACGACTTAATTAGATTAAAAACGGAACTAAGTTTTGTTATTCAGATTGGCCGATAAAACCAATGAGTAAGTAGGTATTTTACTTTGCATGTAATTCAATGCTTTGGTCATACATCACACGGTCCTTTCCTTCCTTTGTTTATTTTTTATAGACGACCTGTGACATCTTCCAAAATCCCAACAATTGTTTTGAAATTCAGATGAGCTGATTTTCTCAAGAATATATGTAAATAGATACAAAATAATCACTTACGTTCGTTTTTATCCTTCTTTGTTATATTTTCGTCTTCTTCTTACATTTAAACTTTGATGTATGTGTTAGTTTGGTTATCTCGATGAAAAACCGGAAGCGGAAATTATAACTAAAGGAACATTTAATAAATTCTAATAAGAAAATTGTTAATTTTAGTATTTTTTTCTGTAATCTAGTCCGTCTATCAATTAAATGATGAGTATGGTTCGTTGATTTTCTGTAAAAGTTTGCTACGCTACTACATAGTGTAAGGATAATAGAAATAATATTATTATAAGCAGGTGAAATATATGTAGAAGGCGTCCCTTTTTTTTGGAGCTTTTGGTGGAAAACAAAAGCACGTATAACAACAATCGATCAAAAATAATTTATTGTTTAATATTAAGAATAAATATGCGCTATGTTAAGTTATGTTTATTTTTTTATTGGTATTCTATAAATGTTCCAAGAAAAGTGCACCCTTCATACATTTTAAAAGCGCATATAAACAAACGTTAAAAATAAAGTTGTCGCTATTTGTGTGGGTAATGTTTGTTACTTCCGTGACAATAGTGTGACATCGACACCTTTAAATAGACGTGAGGATGCCATAAAGATATTCTGATGTGTTATTCAAGTAGAATGCAAGTTGACCATGTAACAAATGCAATTTACTCATCTCATCTCTATGAAAATGAGGGAAAAAATGAACTCGTTCGAAAAGCAAATGAATCTAAAACGGTAAACGTCGCTTGCATTAGAAGCAGAGTATTTTGGAATGAGTATAATATAAGTACATTGCAGAAACGTGTGCAGGAAATGCATTAGCGTTAGCGTAGATGTGTAGAAGTAAAAGCGAGTGGCCCTAGGGCTGACAAATGGACATAGACAGTCGACATTCAGCACTAGTCACCTTTAGCTTGTAACTGTAAGTGTATGAGCCATACTCATTGTGTAACTCAACTGGGCAGGGCTGAATCGCAATACGAGATGTCTTTTATTGTACCGCCAAGTCACAGATCGACGTTGTCGTCAAAACTCGCTCATTTCAGACGTGGATCGTTACGACAGCCGTTAACTGGCCTTTATGAGTACTCATGGCCATGTTCGCTTATCCCTTAACAGCGGACACATGTTCTCTACAACATATTACGTATCACATCCATATATTACCTGATTAATTGCTTTGATCGAAACGACTACAAAACTAACAAAAACTCAACTATACAGCTTTAGCATATGCTATATGTAAACTCTGTCTATCGTAATCAAAGTGCAAATTAAGAAAAATATAGAAGAACTTTTGCAATCTTCAGGTCATTCGAAATATTTAAATGTGTGTGTGTGTGTGTGTGTGTGTGTATGTGCAAATGTACTTACACATACAAATGTGAATGCAGATCGAGTAAACTAACAAGTGCCATACCCACCATATCTCCTATGTCTATGGTATGTTGTGCGTTCCAGAGGAGAGTACTGTTAAAAAGTTATATTAAAACGACAGCTCATTTTATAGGCTCGAATTAAATTAGCGGTAGTTATGCGCAGTCTATTAGGATGACTTTTATTATAATAAATAGGATTATAAAATAACTCTCAGATTATTGATATCTTCTGTTAATAGCCTCGTAATAAACTTAATTTTATGACTAATATATTTTTTAGAAAAATTTCCTAGCAGATAGTACTTACTTGACGTCGTGATTCCATAACTTTTTTATGTGTCCTCACATCCCATAATGTATTTGTCTAATTCGAATATGTTTCAGTCGAAGCCACAACTTTATAATTGTTGTTACAAACGCAAAGCATTCTTACTTGTTTCTTGTCATAAGATTTCTCAATGCTTAGGCAAGTTCAAAAGACGAAAACAATTATAAATGCCGGAGAACCCGCTAGCGCTTCTACAAAGTCAACGTTATGCACCAACTTTTAATTAAAACAAACTCAAGAACGAGTACTGTTGCATGCAGATCAAAGTGTTTCTAGATACATTTATGAAAAATAAAAGAGACAACCTAATATACCCTCTTTTTATCGCTTTTCTTATCTCATTCTTTTGATTTTTACATTATTATTACCACCACCACCCTCATATATATAAACCGACTAATCTCCAGTCAAAATATGCTTAATTGAATAACGCATAATTAAGTGGGAATATGTTAAATAATGTGGAATTTCAATATGCTCGAAATAAACTTCTATAAATGCAAGAAGCAAACATTTTTAATATGTGCATGAGTAAATAGTTAATTGCGTCGTGTTGAAAAGTAGAAACGTTTTCTAAATAATATAAATAACTTAAGCAAATTGAAGTTGCACATGACAAAACGTGAATATAAATTCCTTATATATTATGCGAAGACTCATTATAAATAAGTACATTATACATAATATTAAGTTTCTAACTTAAAATCATATTAAAAATACAGAAACTGATAATAATCTTTGTATACGCTTATTTATTTTAATACTCATGTAACTATCATGATTTCCTGGCTTTCATACACAAAATATATGACACATTAATATTAACCACACAAAATATGAGTCTCCTATGAAACATTCTATTGTTTTTATTAAATGAATGAATATAAAATATAATGTAGGGATTTCAAAGCGTGATATGTACATTTTATTTTATTTAAAACATCCAAAAAAGGTGTTTAAATGCAACGATATATTTGTAATGAAACAAGAATATTTCTCTTTTTCACTGAAATATCTTCCTAAAATGTCACTGACGTATTACGATATAACTGAATAGCAGAAGCGCTGCATACTTTGGTGGCATAGTTTAATTTGCAAGCCAGTAGCTCAGCGCCGACAAAGAGAACGAAGAAATGTTCTTTGGTAATTAATTAAACAGTGGAGGCTTAACCATGCGGGGCAGCGTTCCGCGACAACGGAGACTTTATCATTTATGCGAAACATAAAATATTAAAAAAGTTTTCAAATATTTTTATTATTAAACCTTTATTATTTTACACAAAATTATCCATCTTTATACAACCCGTATAACGTATCATACATTTACATCTTTATTTCATATTAAATTTTTATTTATTCTACAAACTATGTTTCAAACAATAA